>JAEVFF010000448.1:46957-225398 GCA_018901945.1 Pugionium dolabratum
AAATGAAGAATAATGCATGGCATCACTCAGTTTGTGATAGATTGCATTACTTTGAGGCTTTTTCTAGCTCTTTCAATCTCAAATATTGTCACAATATGGAAAATTAAGCTAGTTTAACGTGGGCGTTGGATTCATGTCATCTTCCGCTCTAAATAAAAACTAAAAGAAGATTTAATGCGGACATGTCAAGTTGATCATTTAGTTAAAATAATCATTCTGAACTTATCATTGGTGTTCCTTGAGTAACGGCTTATAAATTAAGCATAATGTATGACATCACACAGTTTAGGATAGCTTGGATTACTTGGAGGCTTTATCACAACTATTTTGATCTTAAATTTTGTCACAATATAAAAAATTGAACGAGCTTAACGTGGGTGTTGGATTTGTGTAATTTTGAACTCTAAATCAAAATTATCGACGATTTAGTGCGGACATGTCAAGTTGATCGACAAATTAAAATGGTCAGTGTAAAGTGGTCATTGGTGCTCCTTGAGTAATAGCTTATAAAGGAAGCATAATGCACGACATCACGCAGTTTAGGATATATTGCATTACTTTGATTTTTTGACTTGCTCTTTCAGCTTCAAATATTTTCATAATACGAAAAATTGAGCTAGCTTAACGTGGCTGGTTGATTCATGTCATTTTGAACTGTAAATCAAAAGTTATAGATGATTTAGCGCAGACATGTCAAGTTGATCAGCTTGTTAAATGATCATTCTAAACTAATCATTGGTGCTCCTTGAGTAAAGGCTTATAAATGAAGTAGAATGAATAGCATCACAAAGTTTCGGATAGATTAGATTGCTTGGAGGCTTTGTGATAGCTATTTCTATCTTAAATTTTTTAACAATATAGAACATTGAGTTAGGTTAACATGGGCATTGGATTCGTGTCATTCAGACCTCAAAATCAAAAGTTATGGATGATTTAGTGCCGACATATCAAGTTGATCGGCAAGTTAAAATGATCATTCTAAACTGATCATTGGTGCTCCTTGAGTAAAGGCTTATCAATGAAGCATTATACATGGCATAACGCAGTTTGTGATATCGATTGCATTAGTTTGATGCTTTGTCTAGATCTTTCAGTCTCAAATGTTTTCACAATATGAAAAATTGAGCTAGCTTAACGTGGGCGTTGGATTCATGTCATCTTGAGCTCTAAATAAAATGTAAAAGAGGATTTAGTGCGGACGTGTCGTTTTGATCAGCTAGTTAAAATGATCATTCTAAACTCATCATTGGTGCTCATTGAGTAAAGGCTTATAAATAAGCATAATGCATGCCATAACGCAGTTTGGGATAGATTGGACTACTTGGAGGCTTTGCTTAGCTATTTCGATTTTAAATTTTCACAATATAGAAAATTTAGCTAGCTTAATGTGGATGTTATGTTCGTGTCATTTTGAACTTTACATCAAAAGTTCACACGAGTTAGTGCGGACATGTCAAGTTATCGGCCAGTTAAAAATGATAATACTAAACTGATCATTGGTGCCCCTTGAGTAAAGGATTATAAATGAAGAATAATGCATGGCATCACTCACTTTGGGATACATTGCATTACTTTGAGGCTTTGTCTAGCTCTTTCAATATCAAATGTTGTCACAATATGGAAAATTGAGCTAACTTAACGTGGGCATTGGATTCATGTTATCTTCAGCTCTAAATGAAAAGTAAAAAAAGATTTAGTGCGGACATGTCAAGTTGATCAGCTAGTTAAAATAATCATTCTAAACTGATCATTAGTATTCCTTGAGTAAAGGCATATAAATTAAGCATAATGCATGACATCACGCAGTTTGGGATATATTTGATTACTTGGTCCTTTGTCACACTATTTTGATTTTAAATTGTCACAATAGAAAATTTAACGAGCTTAATGTGGATGTTAGATTCGTGTTATTTTGAACTCTAAATCAAAAGTTATGGACAATGTTTTGTGGACATGTCAAGTTGATCGACAAGTTGAAATGATCATTCTAGAGCGGTCATTGTGCTCCTTGAGTAAAGGCTTATAAATGAGGCATAATGCACAGCATCATGCAGTTTAGAATAGATTGCATTACCTTGATTCTTTGACTTGTTCTTTCAGGTTCAAATGTTTTCACAATACGGAAAATTGAGCTGGCTTAACGTGGGTGTTGGATTCATGTCATTTTGAACTGTAAATAAAAAGTTACGAACGATTTAGTTCGGACGTATCAAGTTGATCAGCAAGTTAAAATGATCATTTTAAGCTGATAACTGGTGCTCCTTGAGTAAAGGCTTATAAATAAGCATAATGCATGGCATAGCGCCGTTTCGGATAGATTGGATTACTTGGAGGCTTTGCATAGCTATTTTGATCTTAGATTCTCACAATATAAAAAATTAAGCTAGCTTAATGTGGGTGTTAGGTTCGTGTAATTTTGAATTTTAAATCAAAAGTTCGGACGAGTTAGTGCGGACATATCAAGTTATCGGCCAGTTAAAAATGATAATTCTAAATTGATCATTGTTGCTCCTTGAGTAAAGGCTTATAAATGAAGAATAATGCATGGCATCACTCAGTTTGTGATAGATTGCATTACTTTGAGGCTTTGTCTAGCTCTTTCTATCTCAAATATTGTCACAATATGGAAAATTAAGCTAGTTTAACGTGGGCGTTGGATTCATGTCATCTTCCGCTCTAAATAAAAAGTAAAAGAAGATTTAATGCGGACATGTCAAGTTGATCATTTAGTTAAAATAATCATTCTGAACTGATCATTGGTGTTCCTTGAGTAACGGCTTATAAATTAAGCATAATGTATGACATCATACAGTTTAGGATAGCTTGGATTACTTGGAGGCTTTATCACAACTATTTTGATCTTAAATTTTGTCACAATATAAAAAATTGAACGAGCTTAACGTGGGTGTTGGATTTGTGTAATTTTGAACTCTAAATCAAAATTATCGACGATTTAGTGCGGACATGTCAAGTTGATCGACAAATTAAAATGGTCAGTGTAAAGTGGTCATTGGTGCTCCTTGAGTAATAGCTTATAAAGGAAGCATAATGCACAACATCACGCAGTTTAGGATATATTGCATTACTTTGATTTTTTTACTTGCTCTTTCAGCTTCAAATATTTTCATAATACGAAAAATTGAGCTAGCTTAACGTGGCTGTTTGATTCATGTCATTTTGAACTGTAAATCAAAAGTTACAGATGATTTAGCGCAGACATGTCAAGTTGATCAGCTTGTTAAATGATCATTCTAAACTGATCATTGGTGCTCCTTGAGTAAAGGCTTATAAATGAAGTAGAATGAATAGCATCACAAAGTTTCGGATAGATTAGATTGCTTGGAGGCTTTGTGATAGCTATTTCTATCTTAAATTTTTTAACAATATAGAACATTGAGTTAGGTTAACGTGGGCATTGGATTCGTGTCATTCAGACCTCAAAATCAAAAATTATGGATGATTTAGTGCCGACATATCAAGTTGATCGGCAAGTTAAAATGATCATTCTAAACTGATCATTGGTGCTCCTTGAGTAAAGGCTTATCAACGAAGTATTATACATGGCATAACGCAGTTTGTGATATCGATTGCATTAGTTTGATGCTTTGTCTAGATCTTTCAGTCTCAAATGTTTTCACAATATGAAAAATTGAGCTAGCTTAACGTGGGCGTTGGATTCATGTCATCTTGAGCTCTAAATAAAATGTAAAAGAGGATTTAGTGCGGACGTGTCGTTTTGATCAGCTAGTTAAAATGATCATTCTAAACTCATCATTGGTGCTCCTTGAGTAAAGGCTTATAAATAAGCATAATGCATGCCATAATGCAGTTTGGGATAGATTGGACTACTTGGAGGCTTTGCTTAGCTATTTCGATTTTAAATTTTTCACAATATAGAAAATTTAGCTAGCTTAATGTGGGTGTTAGGTTCGTGTCATTTTGAACTTTACATCAAAAGTTCACACGAGTTAGTGCGGACATGTCAAGTTATCGGCCAGTTAAAAATGATAATTCTAAACTGATCATTGGTTCCCCTTGAGTAAAGGATTATAAATGAAGAATAATGCATGGCATCACTCACTTTGGGATAGATTGCATTACTTTGAGGCTTTGTCTAGCTCTTTCAATATCAAATGTTGTCACAATATGGAAAATTGAGCTAACTTAACGTGGGCATTGGATTCATGTTATCTTCAGCTCTAAATGAAAAGTAGAAAATGATTTAGTGCGGACATGTCAAGTTGATCAGCTAGTTAAAATAATCATTCTAAACTGATCATTAGTATTCCTTGAGTAAAGGCATATAAATTAAGCATAATGCATGACATCACGCTGTTTGGGATATATTTGATTACTTGGTCCTTTGTCACAACAATTTTGATTTTAAATTGTCACAATAGAAAATTTAACGAGCTTAATGTGGATGTTAGATTCGTGTTATTTTGAACTCTAAATCAAAAGTTATGGACAATGTTTTGTGGACATGTCAAGTTGATCGACAAGTTGAAATGATCATTCTAGAGCGGTCATTGTGCTCCTTGAGTAAAGGCTTATAAATGAAGCATAATGCACGGCATCACGCAGTTTAGAATAGATTGCATTACTTTGATTCTTTGACTTGTTCTTTCAGGTTCAAATGTTTTCACAATACGGAAAATTGAGCTGGCTTAACGTGGGTGTTGGATTCATGTCATTTTGAATTGTAAATAAAAAGTTACGAACGATTTAGTGCGGACGTATCAAGTTGATCAGCAAGTTAAAGTGATCATTTTAAGCTGATAACTGGTGCTCCTTGAGTAAAGGCTTATAAATAAGCATAATGCATGGCATAGCGCCGTTTCGGATAGATTGGATTACTTGGAGGCTTTGCATAGCTATTTTGATCTTAGATTCTCACAATATAAAAAATTAAGCTAGCTTAATGTGGGTGTTAGGTTCGTGTAATTTTGAATTTTAAATCAAAAGTTCGGACGAGTTAGTGCGGACATATCAAGTTATCGGCCAGTTAAAAATGATAATTCTAAACTGATCATTGTTGCTCCTTGAGTAAAGGCTTATAAATGAAGAATAATGCATGGCATCACTCAGTTTGTGATAGATTGCATTACTTTGAGGCTTTGTCTAGCTCTTTCAATCTCAAATATTGTCACAATATGGAAAATTAAGCTAGTTTAACGTGGGCGTTGGAATCATGTCATCTTCCGCTCTAAATAAAAAGTAAAAGAAGATTTAATGCGGACATGTCAAGTTGATCATTTAGTTAAAATAATCATTCTGAACTGATCATTGGTGTTCCTTGAGTAACGGCTTATAAATTAAGCATAATGTATGACATCATACAGTTTAGGATTGCTTGGATTACTTGGAGGCTTTATCACAACTATTTTGATCTTAAATTTTGTCACAATATAAAAAATTGAACGAGCTTAACGTGGGTGTTGGATTTGTGTAATTTTGAACTCTAAATCAAAATTATCGACGATTTAGTGCGGACATGTCAAGTTGATCGACAAATTAAAATGGTCAGTGTAAAGTGGTCATTGGTGCTCCTTGAGTAATAGCTTATAAAGGAAGCATAATGCACAACATCACGCAGTTTAGGATATATTGCATTACTTTGATTTTTTGACTTGCTCTTTCAGCTTCAAATATTTTCATAATACGAAAAATTGAGCTAGCTTAACGTGGCTGTTTGATTCATGTCATTTTGAACTGTAAATCAAAAGTTACAGATGATTTAGCGCAGACATGTCAAGTTGATCAGCTTGTTAAATGATCATTCTAAACTGATCATTGGTGCTCCTTGAGTAAAGGCTTATAAATGAAGTAGAATGAATAGCATCACAAAGTTTCGGATAGATTAGATTGCTTGGAGGCTTTGTGATAGCTATTTCTATCTTAAATTTTTTAACAATATAGAACATTGAGTTAGGTTAACGTGGGCATTGGATTCGTGTCATTCAGACCTCAAAATCAAAAGTTATGGATGATTTAGTGCCGACATATCAAGTTGATCGGCAAGTTAAAATGATCATTCTAAACTGATCATTGGTGCTCCTTGAGTAAAGGCTTATCAATGAAGCATTATACATGGCATAACGCAGTTTGTGATATCGATTGCATTAGTTTGATGCTTTGTCTAGATCTTTCAGTCTCAAATGTTTTCACAATATGAAAAATTGAGCTAGCTTAACGTGGGCGTTGGATTCATGTCATCTTGAGCTCTAAATAAAATGTAAAAGAGGATTTAGTGCGGACGTGTCGTTTTGATCAGCTAGTTAAAATGATCATTCTAAACTCATCATTGGTGCTCCTTGAGTAAAGGCTTATAAATAAGCATAATGCATGCCATAACACAGTTTGGGATAGATTGGACTACTTGGAGGCTTTGCTTAGCTATTTCGATTTTAAATTTCCACAATATAGAGAATTTAGCTAGCTTAATGTGGGTGATAGGTTCGTGTCATTTTGAACTTTACATCAAAAGTTCACACGAGTTAGTGCGGACATGTCAAGTTATCGGCCAGTTAAAAATGATAATTCTAAACTGATCATTGGTGCCCCTTGAGTAAAGAATTATAAATGAAGAATAATGCATGGCATCACTCACTTTGGGACAGATTGCATTACTTTGAGGCTTTGTCTAGCTCTTTCAATATCAAATGTTGTCACAATATGGAAAATTGAGCTAACTTAACGTGGGCATTGGATTCATGTTATCTTCAGCTCTAAATGAAAAGTAAAAAAGATTTAGTGCGGACATGTCAAGTTGATCAGCTAGTTAAAATAACCATTCTAAACTGATGATTAGTATTCCTTGAGTAAAGGCATATAAATTAAGCATAATGCATGACATCACGCAGTTTGGGATATATTTGATTACTTGGTCCTTTGTCACAACTATTTTGATTTTAAATTGTCACAACAGAAAATTTAACGAGCTTAATGTGCATGTAAGATTCGTGTTATTTTGAACTCTAAATCAAAAGTTATGGACAATGTTTTGTGGACATGTCAAGTTGATCGACAGGTTGAAATGATCATTCGAGAGCGGTCATTGTGCTCCTTGAGTAAAGGCTTATAAATGAAGCATAATGCATGGCATCACGCAGTTTAGAATAGATTGCATTACTTTGATTCTTTGACTTGTTCTTTCAGGTTCAAATGTTTTCACAATACGGAAAATGGAGCTAGCTTAACGTGGGTGCTGGATTCATGTCATTTTGAACTGTAAATCAAAAGTTACGGACGATTTAGTGCGGAAATGTCAAGTTGGTAAGCTTGTTAAAATGATCATTCTAAACTGATCATTGGTGCTCCTTTAGTAAAGGCTTATAAATAAGCATAATGCAATGCATAACGCAGTTTGGGATCGATTGGATTACTTGGAGGCTTTGCATAGTTATTTCAATCTTAAATTTCACAATATAGAAAATTTAGCTAGCTAAATGTTGGTGTTAGGTTCATGTCATTTTGAATTTTAAATCAAAAGTTCGGACGAGTTAGTGCGGACATATCAAGTTATCGGCCAGTTAAAAATGATAATTCTAAACTGATCATTGTTGCTCCTTGAGTAAAGGCTTATAAATGAAGAATAATGCATGGCATCACTCAGTTTGTGATAGATTGCATTACTTTGAGGCTTTGTCTAGCTCTTTCAATCTCAAATATTGTCACAATATGGAAAATTAAGCTAGTATAACGTGGGCGTTGGATTCATGTCATCTTCCGCTCTAAATATAAAGTAAATGAAGATTTAATGCGGACATGTCAAGTTGATCATTTAGTTAAAATAATCATTCTGAACTGATCATTGGTGTTCCTTGAGTAACGGCTAATAAATTAAGCATAATGTATGACATCATACAGTTTAGGATAGCTTGGATTACTTGGAGGATTTATCACAACTATTTTGATCTTAAATTTTGTCACAATATAAAAAATTGAACGAGCTTAACGTGGGTGTTGGATTTGTGTAATTTTGAACTCTAAATCAAAATTATCGACGATTTAGTGCGGACATGTCAAGTTGATCGACAAATTAAAATGGTTAATGTAAAGTGGTCATTGGTGCTTCTTGAGTAATAGCTTATAAAGGAAGCATAATGCACGACATCACGAAGTTTAGGATATATTGCATTACTTTGATTTTTTGACTTGCTCTTTCAGCTTCAAATATTTTCATAATACGAAAAATTGAGCTAGCTTAACGTGGCTGTTGGATTCATGTCATTTTGAACTGTAAATCAAAAGTTACAGATGATTTAGCACAGACATGTCAAGTTGATCAGCTTGTTAAATGATCATTCTAAACTGATCATTGGTGCTCCTTGAGTAAAGGCTTATAAATGAAGTAGAATAAATAGCATCACAAAGTTTCGGACAGATTAGACTGCTTAGAGGCTTTGTGATAGCTATTTCTATCTTAAATTTTTTTAACAATATAGAACATTGAGTTAGGTTAACGTGGGCATTGGATTCGTGTCATTCAGACCTCAAAATCAAAAGTTATGGATGATTTAGTGCCGACATATCAAGTTGATCGGCAAGTTAAAATGATCATTCTAAACTGATCATTGGTGCTCCTTGAGTAAAGGCTTATCAATGAAGCATTATACATGGCATAACGCAGTTTGTGATATTGATTGCATTAGTTTGATGCTTTGTCTAGATCTTTCAGTCTCAAATGTTTTCACAATATGAAAAATTGAGCTAACTTAACGTGGGCGTTGGATTCATGTCATCTTGAGCTCTAAATAAAATGTAAAAGAGGATTTAGTGCGGACGTGTCAATTTGACAACTAGTTAAAATGATCATTCTAAACTCATCATTGGTGCTCCTTGAGTAAAGGCTTATAAATAAGCATAATGCATGCCATAATGCAGTTTGGGATAGATTGGACTACTTGGAGGCTTTGCTTAGCTATTTCGATTTTAAATTTTCACAATATAGAATATTTAGCTAGCTTAATGTGGGTGATAGGTTCGTGTCATTTTGAACTTTACATCAAAAGTTCACACGAGTTAGTGCGGACATGTCAAGTTATCGGCCAGTTAAAAATGATAACTCTAAACTGATCATTGGTGCCCCTTGAGTAAAGAATTATAAATGAAGAATAATGCATGGCATCACTCACTTTGGGATACATTGCATTACTTTGAGGCTTTGTCTAGCTCTTTCAATATCAAATGTTGTCACAATATGGAAAATTGAGCTAACTTAACGTGGGCATTGGATTCATGTTATCTTCAGCTCTAAATGAAAAGTAAAAAAAGATTTAGTGCGGACATGTCAAGTTGATCAGCTAGTTAAAATAATCATTCTAAACTGATCATTAGTATTCCTTGAGTAAAGGCATATAAATTAAGCATAATGCATGACATCACGCAGTTTGGGATATATTTGATTACTTGGTCCTTTGTCACACTATTTTGATTTTAAATTATCACAATAGAAAATTTAACGAGCTTAATGTGGATGTTAGATTCGTGTTATTTTGAACTCTAAATCAAAAGTTATGGACAATGTTTTGTGGACATGTCAAGTTGATCGACAAGTTGAAATGATCATTCTAGAGCGGTCATTGTGCTCCTTGAGTAAAGGCTTATAAATGAAGCATAATGCACGGCATCACGCAGTTTAGAACAGATTGCATTACCTTGATTCTTTGACTTGTTCTTTCAGGTTCAAATGTTTTCACAATACGGAAAATTGAGCTGGCTTAACGTGGGTGTTGGATTCATGTCATTTTGAACTGTAAATAAAAAGTTACAAACGATTTAGTTCGGACGTATCAAGGTTATCAGCAAGTTAAAATGATCATTTTAAGCTGATAACTGGTGCTCCTTGAGTAAAGGCTTATAAATAAGCATAATGCACGGCATAGCGCCGTTTCGGATAGATTGGATTACTTGGAGGCTTTGCATAGCTATTTTGATCTTAGATTCTCACAATATAAAAAATTAAGCTAGCTTAATGTGGGTGTTAGGTTCGTGTAATTTTGAATTTTAAATCAAAAGTTCGGACAAGTTAGTGCGGACATATCAAGTTATCGGCCAGTTAAAAATGATAATTCTAAACTGATCATTGTTGCTCCTTGAGTAAAGGCTAATAAATGAAGAATAATGCATGGCATCACTCAATTTGTGATAGATTGCATTACTTTGAGGCTTTGTCTAGCTCTTTCAATCTCAAATATTGTCACAATATGGAAAATTAAGCTAGTTTAACATGGGCGTTGGATTCATGTCATCTTCCGCTCTAAATAAAAAGTAAAAGAAGATTTAATGCGGACATGTCAAGTTGATCATTTAGTTAAAATAATCATTCTGAACTGATCATTGGTGTTCCTTGAGTAACGGCTTATAAATTAAGCATAATGTATGACATCATACAGTTTAGGATAGCTTGGATTACTTGGAGGCTTTATCACAACTATTTTGATCTTAAATTTTGTCACAATATAAAAAATTGAACGAGCTTAACGTGGGTGTTGGATTTGTGTAATTTTGAACTCCAAATCATAATTATCGACGATTTAGTGCGGACATGTCAAGTTGATCGACAAATTAAAATGGTCAGTGTAAAGTGGTCATTGGTGCTCCTTGAGTAATAGCTTATAAAGGAAGCATAATGCACAACATCACGCAGTTTAGGATATATTGCATTACTTTGCTTTTTTGACTTGCTCTTTCAGCTTCAAATATTTTCATAATACAAAAAATTGAGCTAGCTTAACGTGGTTGTTGGATTCATGTCATTTTGAACTGTAAATCAAAAGTTACAGATGATTTAGCGCAGACATGTCAAGTTGATCAGCTTGTTAAATGATCATTCTAAACTGATCATTGGTGCTCCTTGAGTAAAGGCTTATAAATGAAGTAGAATGAATAGCATCACAAAGTTTCGGATAGATTAGATTGCTTGGAGGCTTTGTGATAGCTATTTCTATCTTAAATTTTTTAACAATATAGAACATTGAGTCAGGTTAACGTGGGCATTGGATTCGTGTCATTCAGACCTCAAAACCAAAAGTTATGGATGATTTAGTGCCGACATATCAAGTTGATTGGCAAGTTAAAATGATCAGTCTAAACTGATCATTGGTGCTCCTTGAGTAAAGGCTTATCAATGAAGCATTATACATGGCATACCGCAGTTTGTGATATCGATTGCATTTGTTTGATGCTTTGTCTAGATCTTTCAGTCTCAAATGTTTTCACAATATGAAAAATTGAGCTAGCTTAACGTGGGCATTGGATTCATGTCATCTTGAGCTCTAAATAAAATGTAAAAGAGGATTTAGTGCGGATGTGTCGTTTTGATCAGCTAGTTAAAATGATCATTCTAAACTCATCATTGGTGCTCCTTGAGTAAAGGCTTATAAATAAGCATAATGCATGCCATAACGCAGTTTGGGATAGATTGGACTACTTGGAGGCTTTGCTTAGCTATTTCGATTTTAAAATTTCACAATATAGAAAATTTAGCTAGCTTAATGTGGGTGTTAGGTTTGTGTCATTTTGAACTTTACATCAAAAGTTCACAGGAGTTAGTGCGGACATGTCAAGTTATCGGCCAGTTAAAAATGATAATTCTAAACTGATCATTGGTGCCCCTTGAGTAAAGGATTAGAAATGAAGAATAATGCATGGCATCACTCACTTTGGGATAGATTGCATTACTTTGAGGCTTTGTCTAGCTCTTTCAATATCAAATGTTGTCACAATATGGAAAATTGAGCTAACTTAACGTGGGCATTGAATTCATGTTATCTTCAGCTCTAAACGAAAAGTAAAAAAAGATTTAGTGCGGACATGTCAAGTTGATCAGCTAGTTAAAATAATCATTCTAAACATATCATTAGTATTCCTTGAGTAAAGGCATATAAATTAAGCATAATGCATGCCATCACGCAGTTTGGGATATATTTGATTACTTGGTCCTTTGTCACAACTATTTTGATTTTAAATTGTCACAATAGAAAATTTAACGTGCTTAATGTGGATGTTAGATTCGTGTTATTTTGAACTCTAAATCAAAAGTTATGGACAATGTTTTGTGGACATGTCAAGTTGATCGACAAGTTGAAATGATCATTCTAGAGCGGTCATTGTGCTCCTTGAGTAAAGGCTTATAAATGAAGCATAATGCACGGCATCACGCAGTTTAGAATAGATTGCATTACCTTGATTCTTTGACTTGTTCTTTCAGGTTCAAATGTTTTCACAATACGGAAAATTGAGCTGGCTTAACGTGGGTGTTGGATTCATGTCATTTTGAACAGTAAATAAAAAGTTACGAACGATTTAGTGTGGACGTATCAAGTTGATCAGCAAGTTAAAATGATCATTTTAAGCTGATAACTGGTGCTCCTTGAGTAAAGGCTTATAAATAAGCATAATGCATGGCATAGCGCTGTTTCGGATAGATTGGATTACTTGGAGGCTTTGCATAGCTATTTTGATCTTAGATTCTCACAATATAAAAAATTAAGCTAGCTTAATGTGGGTGTTAGGTTCGTGTCATTTTAAACTTTAAATCAAAAGTTCTGATGAGTTAGTGTGGACATTTCAAGTTATCGGCCAGTTAAAAATGATAATTCTAAACTGATCATTGTTGCTCTTTGAGTTAAGGCTTATAAATTAAGCATAATGCATGACATCACGTAGTTTGGGATAGATTGGATTACTTGGAGGCTTTTTCACAACTATTTTGATCTTAAAGTTTGTCACAATATAAAAATTTAACGAGCTTAACGTGGGTGTTGGATCGTGTTATTTTGAACTCTAAATCAAAAGTTATGGACGATTTAGTGCGGACATGTCAAGTTGATCGACAAGTTAAAATGATCATTATGAAGTGGTCATTGTGCTCCTTGAGTAAAGGCTTATAAATGAAGCATAATGCATGGCATCACACAGTTAAGGATATGGAAAATTGAGCTCACTTAACCGTGATCGTCATGTCATCTTGAGCTCTAAATAAAAAGTAAAAGACGATTTAGTATGGACATGTCAACTTGATCAGCTCGTTAAAATTATCATTCTAAACTGATCATAGGTGCTCCTTCATTTTATAAATGAAGCATAATGCATGGCATCACACAGTTTGGGATATATTGGATTACTTTGAGGCTTTGTCATAGCTATTTTAGTTTTTAATCATGTCACAATATAGAAAATTGTGGTAGCTTAACGTGGGCGTTGGATTCGTGTCATTCCGACTCTAAATAAAAAGTTACAGACGATTTAGTGCGGACATGTCAAGTTGATCGGCCATTTAATATGGTCATTCTAAACTAAACATTGGTGCTCCTTGAGTAAATGCTTATAAATGAAGCACAATACGTTGCATCACGTAGTCTGGGATATATTGGATTATTTGAGGCTTTGTCGTAACTCTTTCAATCTCAAAAGTTGTAAGAATATGGAAAATTGAGCTACCTTAACGTGGGGGGTTGTGTTCATGTCATTTTGAGCTCTAAATCCAAATTTAATGACGATTTAGTGCGGACATGTCAAGATGATCAGCTAGTTAAAATGATAATTCTAAAATGTTCATTGGTGCTCATTGAGTAAAGCCGTATAAATGAAGCCTAATGCATAGCATCACGCAATTTGGAATAAATTGGATGCTTGAAGCCTTTGTCGTAACTATTTTGATCTAATATATTGTGACAAGAAAATTGTGCTAGCTTAATGTGGGTGTTGGACTCGTGTCATTTTTAACTCTTAATCAAAAATTACGAATGATTTAATGCAGACATGTCAAGTTGATCGCCAAGTTAAAACGGTCATTTTAAACTGATCATTGGTTCTCAAATGTTGTCACAATATCGAAAATTGAACTACCTTAACGTGCGTATTAGATTCATGTCATTTTGAGCTCTAAATAAAAAGTTAAAGATGATTTAGTGCGGTCATGGCAAGTTGATCAGCTAGTTAAAAGGCAAATAAATGAAGCATAATGCATAGAATCACGCAGTTTGGGATAGATTGGATTGCTTAAAGGCTTTGTTGTAGCTATTTTGATCTTACATTTTGTCACAAGAAAATTTTGCTAGCTTAACGTGGGTGTTGGATTCGTGTCATTTTTAACTCTAATTTAAAAGTTACAAATGATTTCCTAGAGACATGTCAAGTTGATCACCAAGTTAAAATGATCATTCTAAACTGATCATTGGTGTTCCTTGATTAATGGCTTATAAATAAAGCATAATTCATGACATCACGTAGTTTGGGATACATTGGATTACTTGGAGGCTTTGTAATAGCTCTTCGAGTTTCAAACATTGTCACAACATGGAAAATTGAGCTAGCTTAATGTGGGTGTTAGATTCATCTCATTTTGAAATCTAAATCAAATGTTAAATACGATTTAATGCGGACATGGCAAGTTGATCAGCTAGTTAAAATGATCATTCTAAAGTGATCATTGGTGCTCATTGAGTAAAGGCGTATAAATGAAGCATAATGCATAGCTCAAGCAGTTTGGGATAGATTGGATTGGTTGAAGGTTTTGTCGTAGCTATTTTGATCTTACATTTTGTCATAAGGAAATTATGCTAGCTTAACATGGGTGTTTGATTCGTGTTATTTTTAACTCCAAATCAATTGTTACAGAATGATTTCGTGCAGACATGTCATGTTGATCGCCAAGTTAAAATGATCATTCTAAACTGATCATTGGTGCTTCTTGATTAAAGGTTTATAAATGAAGCATAATGCATGGCATCACGTAGTTTTGGATACATTGGATTACTTGGAGGCTTTGTCATAGTTCTTTCGGTCTCAAATGTTGTCACAATTTGGAAAATTGAGCAAGATTAACATGGGTGATGGAATCGTGTCATTTTGAACTCTAAATCAAAAGTTACGAACGATTTAGTGCATAAATGTTAAGTTGATCGGCAAGTTAAAATGACCATTCTAAAGTGATCATTGGTGCTCCTTGATTAAAGGCTTATAAATGAAGCATAATGCATGGCATCACATAGTTTGGGATACATTGGAATACTCGGAGGCTTTGTCATAGCTCGTTCAGTTTCAAATGTTTTCACAATATGGAAAATTGAGTTAGCTTAATGTGGGTGTTAGATTCATCTCATTTTGAAATCCAACTCAAATGTTAAATACGATTTAACGCAGACATGGCAAGTTGATGAGCTAGTTAAATTGATCATTCTAAACTGATCATTGGTGCTCATTGAGTAAAGGCGTATAAATGAAGCATAGTGCATAGCATCACGCAGTTTGGGATAGACTGGATTGCTTGAAGGTTTTGTCGTAGCTATTTTGATCTTACATTTTTTCACAAGAAACTTGTGCTAGCTTAATGTGGGTGTTGGATTCGTGTCATTTTTAACTCTAAATCAAAACTTACGAATGATTTCGTGCAGACATGTCATGTTGATCGCCAAGTTAAAATGATCATTCAAAACTGATCATTGGTGCTTCTTGATTAAAGGTTTTTAAATGAAGCATAATGCATGGCATCACGTATTTTCGATACATTGGATTACTTGGAGGCTTTGTCATAGTTCTTTCAGTCTCATATGTTATAACATGGAAAATTGAGCTAGCTTAACCTGGGTGTTGGATTCGTGTCGTTTTCAACTCTAAATAAAGAGTTACAAACGATTTAGTACAGAAATGTTAAGTTGATCGGCAAGTTAAAATAATCATTCTAAACTGATCATTGGTGTTCCTTGATTAAAGGCTCATAAATGAAGCATAATGCATGGTATCATGCTGATTGGAATCAATTGGATTAACTGGAGGCTTTACCGTAGCTATTTCGATCTTCAATTTTATCACAATATAGAAAATTGAGATAGCTTAATGTGGGTGGTGGACTCTAGTCTTTTTGAACTCTTAATCAAAAGTTACGAACGATTAAGTTCGTACATATCAAGTTGATCGGCCAGTTAAAATGATCATTCTATACTTATCCTTGGTGCTCCTTTATTTAAAACTTATAAATGAGCATAATGCATGACATCACATGGTTTGGGATAGATTGGATTACTCGGAGGCTCTGTCGTAGTTCTTTCCTTCTCATATGTTGCCACAATATGGAACTTTGAGCTTGCTTAACGAGGGCATTGGATTCTTGTCATTTTCAGCTCTCAATGACAAGTTAAAGGCAATTTAGAGTGGACATGTCAAGTTGATCAGCTAGTTAAAATGATCATTCTAAACTTATCATAGGTGCTCTTTGAGTAAAGGCTTATAAATGAAGCATAATGCATGGCATCACACAGTTTGGGATATATTGGATTACTTTGAGGCTTTGTCGAAGCTATTTCTGTTTTAAATTTTGTTACAATATAGAAAATTGTTCTAGGTTAACGTGGGCATTGGATTCGTGTCTTTCGGAACTCTAAGTCAAAAGTTAAGGACGAATTAGTGCGGAGATGTCAAGTTGATCGGCCAGTTAAAATGATCATTCTAAACTAATCATTGGTGCTCATTGAGTAAAGGCTTATAAATGAAGCCTAATGCGTTGCATCACGTATTTTGGGATCTATTGGATTATTTAGAGGCTTTGTCAAGTCTCAAAAGTTGTAAGAATATGGAAAATTGAGCTAGCTTAACGTTGGGGTAGGGTTCTTGTCATTTTGAGCTCTAAATCAAAAGTTAATGAGGATTTAGCGCGGACATGTCAATATGATCAGCTAGTTAAAATGATCATTCTAAAATTATCAGTGGTGCTCATTGAGTAAAGGCATGTAAGTGAAGCATAATGTATAGCATCACACAGATTAGATTGCTTGAAGGCTTTGTCGTAGCCATTTAGATCTTACATTTCGTCACAAGAAAATTGTGCTAGCTTAATGTGGTTGTCGGATTCGTGTCATTTTGAACTCTAAATCAAAAATTACGAACGATTTAGTGCAGACATGTCAAGTTGATCGGCAAGTGAAAATGATGATTCTAAACTGATCATTGGTGCACCTTGATTAAAGGCTTATAAAGGAAGCATAATGCATGGTATCACGCAGATTGGGATCGATTGGATTAATTGGAGGCTTTATCGTAAGTATTTCAATCATAATTTTTATCACAGTATAGAAAATTGAGCTAGCTTAATGTGGGTGGTGGATTCATGTCATTTAAAACTCTTAATCAAAAGTTACGACCAATTTAGTGCGGACATATCAAGTTGATCAACTAGTTAAAATGATGAGTCTAAACGTATCCTTGGTGCTCCTTGATTTAAAACTTATAAATGAACATAATGCATGACATCACGCCGTTTGGGATGTATTGGATTACTCGGAGGCTTTGTTGTTGTTCTTTCCTTCTCATATGTTGCCACAATATGGAAATTTGAGCTTGCTTAACGTGTGCATTGGATTCTTGTCATTTTCAGCTGTAAATGGAAAGTTAAAGACAATTTAGAGCGGACATGTCAAGTTGATCAGCTAGTTGAAATGATAATTCTAAACTGATCATCAGTGCTCATTGAGTAAAAGTTTATGAATGAAACATAATGCATGGTATCACGCAATTTGGGATAGATTGGATTAATTTGAGGCTTTGTCGTAGCTATTTCAGTCTTAAATTTTGTCAAAATATAGAAAATTTTGCTAGCTTAGCGTGGGCTATGGATTCGTGTCATTCTGAACTATAAATCAAAGGTGACGGACGATTTAGTGAAGACATGTCAAGTTGATCGGACAGTTAAGATGATAATTCTAAACCGATCATTACTTCTCCATGAGTAAAGGCTTATAAATGAAGAATAATGCGTTGCATCACGTACGGTGGGATAAATTGGATTATTTAGAGGCTTTTTCGTAACTCTTTCAGTCTCAAAAGTTGTACGAATATGGAAAATTGAGCTAGCTTAACGTGGGGGTTGGGTTCTTATCATTTCGAGCTCTAAACCAAAAGTTAATGACGATTTAGTGCGGACATGTCAAGATGATCAGCTAGTTAAAATGATCATTCTAAAATGATCATTGGTGCTATTGCGAAAAGGTGTATAAATGAAGCATAATGCATAGCATCACGCAGTTTGGGATATATTGGATTGCTTGAAAGCTTTGTGATAGCTATTTGGATCTAAAATTTTGTCACAGTATAGAAAATTGACCTAATTTAATGTGGGTGTTGGACTCGTGTCAGTTTTAACTCTAAAAAGTTACCAACGATTTAGTGCAGACTTGTCAAGTTGATCGACAAGTTAACATGATCATTCTAAACTGATCATTGGTGCTCCATTATTCAAGGCTTATAAATGATAATGCATGGCATCACCTAGTTTGGGATTACTGAGAGGCTTTGTCATAGGTATTTCAGTCTCAATTGTTGTCACAATATGGAAAACTGAGCTAGTTTAACTTGGGTTTTAGATACATGTCATTTTGAGCTCTAAATCAAAAGTTAAAGACGATTTAGTGCGGACATGTCAAGATGATCAGCTAGTTATAATGATCATTTTAAACTGATAATTGGAGCTCATTAAGTAAAGCCGTATAAATGAATCATAATACATAGCATCACGCAGTTTGGGATAGATTGGATTGCTTGAAGGCTTTGTCGTAGTTATTTTGATCTTACATTTTGTCACAAGAAAATTGTGCTAGCTAAACGTGGGTGTTGGATTTGTGTCATTTTTAACTCTAAATCAAAAGCTCAATTTAGTGCAGACATGTCAGTTGATCGCCAAGTTAAAATGATCATTATAAACTGATCATTGGTGGTCCTTGAGTAAAGGCTTATAAATGAAGCATAACGCATGGCATCATGCAGTTTTGGACACATTGGATTACTTTGAGGTTTTGTTGTAACTCTTTAAGTCTCAAATCTTGTCACAATATAGAAAATTAAACTAGTTTATGGATGATTTAGTGCAGACATGTCAAGTTGATCAGCTATTTAAAATGATAAATCCAAACTGATCATTGGTGCTCCATGAGAAAAGGCTTATAGATGAAATATAATGCATGGCATTACATAGTTTGGTAAAGATTTGATTATTTGGAGTGTTTGTTCTAGCCATTTTGGTCTTGAAGTTTTTCACAATAGAGAAAATCAAGCTAGCTTAACATGGGCATTGGATTCTTGTCATTTTGAACTCTAAATCAAAGTTACGGACGATTCAGTGTGGACATGTCAAGTTGATCGGATATTTAAAACGATCATTCTAAACTGATCATTAGTTTTCCATGAGTAAAGGCTTATAAATGAAGCATAATGCATTGCATCACGTAGTCTGGGATATATTGGATTATTTGGAGGCTTTGTTGTAACTCTTTTAGTCTCAAAAGTTGTCAGAATATGGAAAATTGAGCTAGCTTAACATGGGGGTATGGTTCATGTCATTTTGAGCTTTAAAAATCAAAAGTTAATGACGATTTAGTGCAGACATGTCAAGATGATCAGGTAGTTAAAATGATCATTCTAAACTGATCATTGGTGCTACTTGAGTAAAGGCTTATAAATAAAGCTTAAGGCATGGTATCACGTAGATTGGGATAGATTGGATTACGTGGAGGCTTTTTGGTAGCTCTTTCAATCTCAAATGTTGTCACAATATGGAAAATTGAGGTAGCTTAACATAGACATTGGACTCATGTCATTTTGAGTTTTTAATCAAAACTTAAAGATGACTTAGTGCGGGCATGTAAGTTGATCAGTTAGTTAAAATTATCATTCTAAACTCTAAATTGAAATTTACGGACGATTTACTGTAGACACGCAAATTAATCGACCAGTTAAAATGATCATTATAAACTTATCATTGGAACTCCTTGAGAAATGGCTTCTAATGGAATCATAATGCATGACTTAACGTAGTTTGGGATATATTGGATTACTTGGAGGTTTTTTCGTAGCTCTTTCAATCCCAAATGTTGTCAAAATATGGAAAATTGAGCTAGCTTAACGTGGGCATTGGACTCACGTCATTTTGAGCTCTAAATCAAAAAAATAAATACGATTTAGTGCGGAAATGTAAGTTAATCAGCTAGTTAAAATTATCATTCTAAACTGATCATTGGTGCTCCTTGATTAAAGGCTTGTAAATGAAGCATAATGTGTGGCATCACAAAGTTTGGGATATATTGGATTACTTGGAGGGTTTCTCCTAGCTATTTCGGTCTTAAATTTTGTAACAATATAGAAATTTGAGCGAATTTAATGTGGGCGTTGGTTCGTATCATTTTGAACTCTAAATCAAAGTTACTAACGATTAAGTGCGGACTGTCAAGTTGATCGGAAAGTACAAATGATCAATCTAAACTGATCATTGGTGCTCCTTGAGTTATGGCTTATAAACAAAGCATAATGCATGGCATCATGCAGTATGGGATACATTGGATTACTTTGAGGCTTTGTCATAGGTCTTTCAGTCTCAAATGTTGTCACAATACATAAAATCGAGCTAACTTAACGTGGGCGTTGGATTTGTGTCATTCTGAATTATAAATACAAAGATATGTACGATTTAGTGTGGACATGTCAAGTTGATAGGCCAATTAAAATGATCATTCTAAACTAGTCATTGGTGCTCCTTGAGTAAAGGCTTACAAATTAAGCATAATGAATGGCATAAGGCAGTTTGGGATACATTGGATAACTTTGAGGCTATTTGGTAGCTGTTTTAGACTGAAATATTGTCACAATATGGAAAATTGAGCTAGCTTGACATGGGCATTGCACTCATGCCATTATGAGCTCTGAATAAAAAGTAAAAGATGATGTAGTGCGGATATGTCAAGTTGAATTGTCAGTTAAAATGATCATTCTAAACTGATCATTTGTGCTCCTTCATTAGAGGCTTATAAATGAAGCATAATCCATGGTGCCACGCAGTTTGGGATACATTAGATTACTTGGAGGTATTGTCGTACCTCTTTCAGTCTCAAATGTTGTCACAATATGAAAATTGCATTAGCTTAACGTGGACGTTGGATTCGTGTCATTCTGAACTCTAAATCAATAGTTACAGAGAATTTAGAGTGGACAAGTCAAGTTGATCGGCCAGTTACAAGGATCATTCTAAACTGATCATGTATGCTCCTTGATTAAAGGCTTATAAAAGACGCATAATGCATGGCATCACACATTTTGGGATACATTAGATTACTTTGAGGCTTTTTCCTAGCTCTATCAGCATCAAATGTTGTCACAATGTTGAAAATTGAGCTAGATTAACGTGGGCATTGGATTCATTTCATTTTGATCTCTAAATCAAAAGTTATGGATGATTTAGTGCAGAAATGTCAAGTTGATCAGCTAGTTAAAATAATCATTCTAAACTGATCACTGGGGCTCCTTGAGGAAAGGCTAATAAATGAAGCATAATGCATAACATCATGTAGTTTGGGATAGATTGGATTATTTGGAAGCTTTGTCGTGTCTATTTTGGTCTTAAATTTTGTCACAATATAGAATATTGAAGCTAGCTTAGCGTGGGCGTTGGATTTGTGTCATTCTGAACTACAAATCAAATGTTAAAGACGATTTAGTGTGGATATGTCAAGTTGACCAGCTAGTTAAAATGATCTTTCTAAACTGATCATTGGTGCTCCTTGAGTAAAGGCTTACAAATGAAGCCTAATGCATAGCATCACGCAATTTGGGATACTTTGCATTATTTGGAAGCTTTGTCGTAGTTCCTTCAGTCAAGTTGATCGGCAAGTTGGTAGGCCAGTTAAAAGGATAACTGATCATTGGTGCTTTCTGATTAAAGATTTATAAATAAAGCATAATGCATGGCATCACGCAATTTGGGATACATTAGATTACTTGGAGGCTGTCTCCTAGCTCTATCAGCCTCAAATGTTGTCACAATATGGAACATTGAGCTATCTTAACGTGGTCGTTGGAGTCATGTCATTTTGAGCTCTAAATAAAAAGTTAAACACGACTTTGTGCAGACATGTCAAGTTGATCAGCTAGTTAAAATGATCATTCTAAACTCATCATTGGTTCTCCTAAGTAAAGGCTTATAAATGAAGCATAATGCATGGCATCACGCAGTTTGGGATTCATTGGATTACTTAGAGGCTTTTTCCTAACTATTTTGATCATAAATTTTGATGCAATATAGAAAATTGAGATAGCTTAACGTGGGCGTTGGATTTGTGTCATTCTGAACTCTAAATCACAAATTACAGACGATTTAGTGCGGACATGTCAAGTTGATCAGCTAGTTAAATGATCATTCTAATCTGATCATTGGTGCTCCTAATTAAAGGCTTATAAAGGAAGCACAATGCATGGCATCACGCAGTTTGGGATATATTGGATTACTTGGAGGCTTTATCTTAGCTATTTCAGTCTTAAATTTTGTCACAAGATAAAACTTTTAGCTAGAAAAACGCGCACATTGGATTCCTGTCATTCTAAACTCTGAATCAAAAGTTACGGGACAATTTATTGCGGACATGTCAAGTTGATCGGCCAGTTAAACTGATCATTCTAAAGTGATCATTGTAGCTCCTTGAGTAAAGACTTGTAAATGAAGCATAATGCATGGCATCACATAGTTTGGGATAGATACATTGAGGCTTTGTCTAGCTCTTTCAGTCTCAATTGTTTTCACAATATGGAAAATTGAGCTAGCTTAACGTGGGCGTGTGATTCATGTCATCTTGAGCTCTAAATAGAAAGTTAAAGACAATTTAGAAAAAAACATGTCAAGTTGAAATGATCATTCTAAACTGATCATCGGTGCTCCTTGAGTAAACGCTTATAAATGAAGCATAATGCATGGCATCACGCAGTTTGGGATAGAATAGATTATTTGGAGGCTTTGTGGTAGCTATTTCGAACTTAAATTTTGTGAGGGTTGGATTCGTATCATTTTAAACTCTAAATCAAAGGTTACAGACGATTTAGTCCGGACATGTCAACTTAATGGGCCAGTTAAAATGATCATTCTAAACTGATCAGTAGTGCTTGTTGAGTAAAGGCTTATAAATGAAGCATAATACTTGGCATCATGCAGTTTGGGATACATTGGATTAATTGGAGGCTTTGTCATGGCTCTTTCAGTCTCAAATGGTTTCAGAATATTGAAAATTGAGCTATCATAACGTGGGAGTTGGATTCGTGTCATTCTGAACTCTAAATTAAAAGTTACGGTTGATTTAGTGCGGACATGTCAAATTTATCGTCTAGTTAAAATAATCATTCCAAACTGATCATTGCTGCTCTTGAGTAAAGGCTTATAAATGAAGCGTAATGCATGGCATCACGCAGTTTGGGAGACATTGGATTTTTTGGAGGCTTTTTCGTAACTCTTTGAGCCTCAAATGTTGTCACAATATTGAAATTTGAGCTAGCTTAACGGGGGCGTTGGACTCAAGTCATTTTGAGCTCTAGATCAAAAGCTAAAGATGATTTAGTGTGGACATGTCAAGTTGATCGGCAAGTTAAATTGATCATTCTAAATTGATCATTTCTGCTCCTTGATTAAAGGCTTATAAACGAAGCATAATGCATAACATCATGTAGTTTGGATGCATTGGATAACTTGGAGTCTTTGTTGTACCTCTTTAGTCTCATATGTTTTCACAATATGGAAAATTGAGGTAGCTTAAGGTTGGCGTTAGATTCATGTCATTTTGAGCTCGAAATCAAAAGTTAAAGACGATTTAGTGCGGACATGGCAAGTTGATCAGGTAGTTAAAATGATCATTTGAAACTGATCATTGGTGCTCCTTGAGTAAAGGCTTATAAATGAATCATAACGCAAGGTATCACAGAGATTGGGATATTTTGGATTAATTAGAGCCTTTTCATAGCTAGTTCCATCTAAAATTTTGTCACAATATAGAAAATTGAGCTAGTTTAATGTGGGTAATGGACTTGTGTCATTTTGAACTCTATATCAAAGTTACGGATGATTTAGTGTGGACATGTCTAGTTCATCGGCCAGTTAAAATGATCATTCTAAACAGATAATTGGTGGTACTTGAGTAAAGGCTTATAAATGAAACTTAATGCATGGATCATGTAGTTTGGTATAAATTACATTACTTGGAGGCTTTGTCATAGCTCTTTCAGTCTCAAATGATTTCACAATATAGAAAATTCAGCTAGAGTAATGTGGGCGTTTGATTCGTGTCACTCTGAACACTAAATCAAAAGTTACGGTCGATTTAGTGCAAACATGTCAACTTTATCGACCAGTTAAAATTATCATTCCAAACTGATCATTGGTGCTCCTATGTAAAGGCTTATAAATGAAGCATAATGCATGACATCACACAGTTTGAAATACACTGGATTACTTTGAGCTTTTTCTTAGCTCTTTCAGCCTCAAATGTTGTCACAAAATAGAAATTTAAGCTATCTTAACGTGAGCGTTGCATTCACTTCATTCTATGCTCTAAATTAAAAGTTAAAGACAATAAAGAGCGGACATGTCAAGTTGATCAGCTAGTTAAAATGATCATTCTAAACTGATCATAAGTGCTCCTTGAGTAAAGGCTTATAAATGAAGCATAATGCATGGAATCACACTGTTTGGGATAAATTGGATTACTTTAAGTCTTTGTCGTAAATATTTTGGCATTAAATTTTGTCAGAATATAGAAAATGGAGCTAGCTTAAGGTGGGTGTTCGATTCGTGTCATTCTGAACTCTAAATCAAAAGTTACGTACGATTTACTGTCGACTTGTCAAGTTGATCGGCCAGTTAAAATGATCATTCTAAACTGATCATTGGTGCTCCTAGAGTAAAGGGTTATAATCAAAGCATAATGTATGGCATCACGCAGTTTGGGATACATTGAATTACTTTGAGGCTTTGTCATTGCTCTTTAAGTCTCAAATCTTGTCACAATATAGAAAATTGAGCTAGCTTAACGTGGGCAATGTATTCATGTCATTCTGAATTCGAAGTCAACAGTTACGAATGATTTAGTGCGGCCATGTCAAGTTGATCAGCTAGTTAAAGTGATAATTCTAAACTGATCATTGCTGCTCCTTGAGTAAAGGCTTATAAATGAAGCATAATGTGTGGCTACACAGTTTGGGATAGATTGGATTACTTATAGGCTTTATCGTAGCTATTTCGGTCTTAAATTTTGTCGCAATAAAGAAAATCGAGCTAGCTTAACATGGCCATTGGATTCGTGTCATTTAGTGAGGACATGTCAAATTGACCAGACAGTTAAAATGATCATTGTAAACTGATCATTAGTTCTACATGAGTAAAGGTTTATAAATGAAGCATAATGTGTTGCATCACGTAGTTTGGGATATATTGGATTATTTGGAGGCTTTGTCGTAACTCTTTCAGTCTCAAAAGTTGTCAAAACATGGAAATTAAGCTAGCTTAACCCGGGGGGTTGGGTTCATGTTATTTTGAGCTCTAAATCAAAAGTTAATGACGATTTAGTGCTGAGATATCAAGATGGTCAGCTAATTAAAATGATCATTCTAAACTGATCATTGGTGCTCATTGAGTAAAGGTGTAAAAATGAAACATAATGCGTAGCATCACGCTGTTTGGGATAGATTGGATTGCTTGAAGGCTTTGTCGTAGCTATTTTGATCTTACATTATGTCACAAGAAAATTCATGTCATTCCGAATTCTAAGTCAAAAGTTACTGACGATTTAGTGCCAAATTATCAATTTGATCGTCCTGTTAAAATGATCATTTTAAATTGATCATTGGTGCTCCTTGAGCAAAGGCTTATAAATAAAGTATAATGCATGGCATCACGGACATTGGGATACGTTGGATTACTTTGAGGTTTTTTCATATCTCTTTCAGTCTCAAAAGTTGTCACAATATGGGAAATTGAGCTAGTTTAACGTGGGCGTTGAACTCATGTTATTTTGATGATTTAGTGCGGACATATCAAGTTGATCCGCGAGCTAAAATAATCATTTTAAACTGATCATTGGTGCTATTGAGTAAAGGCTTATAAATCAAGCATAATGCATGGCATAACACAGTTTGGTGATGAGGACACCTAATCATTTGGCTGGCCAGGTGATGAAAATGGCCAACCAGATCATGAAGAAGGCCTGCCCGAAGACAGTCAGGCCATTAGGGGATTCTGCCGGGCCAAGCGGTACCGCTGGCCCGATGATCAGTAGGGCTGGGCCGACCAACTTCATCAGGGAAGAGGCCCAAACCTCCGGCCCAAAAGGCAGTGACGTGGCCAACACTTCTGGCCCAGCTGATGACGCCCCCAGCTCACCTAGCATTCTGGCCGGCTCCGATTGCATTTTGGCCAGCTCAACATGCAGCACAGCCATTTCACGCGATCACACGGCCAGCTGAAGCTCCACAGAAGGAGATTCGGACCAGATCATCAGCCTGCTTCAGGGCATGTACCTACGGGAAAGTTTTGCACCACCACAAGGAGTCATGACATGAAATAGAACAAGGAAAATTTTTCCACAAGTTCAGCTTATGGGTAGAAATTCTCCTAAAAGACCAAAGACAAGGAGCAATGGGCTAAGAGTACAAGGATCAAGTCAAGGACTTCTCAACCTCTCAAAGTGCTACAGAAATATGAACTCTCGTGGCAAAGGAGGTCAAGGCCCAACAATTCATTAACCTACTCCAAATTGAAGACTAGGCGTGTGTGACAAGGTAGGCCACCTTGCATTTCTTGGCCGAAAGGTACGTACGTAACTTTTCAATTATAAGATTGCCTTTTCTGGTTTGCAGGTAGGAATTAGTAGTTTTCCTTTTTATTGAGTCAAAAACAATTAAGTAGTTGCCTTTTTCGGTTATTTCTTTTTGTAACTTTTCCTTTATGCAGTTTCGTATCTTTTCCAATTTCTTTTGGGTCGAACATAGAAGGTCAAGCGGCTGAGCATATTAATAAGGCTCCTTTCAGCATTGTAGTTTGCCAACATTTTTGATTATTAATAAAGAGAGCATTTTTTTTAATTAAGAGTTTTCTCCACAAAACTCTTATCGCTTAGACCTAGTCGAGACAAGCCCTCCTAACTCTAAGATTGTGATTTATCACGAGGCCTTCCATACCTCGTGTGGTTCACTTCACCCCACCAACTATCACACACCAGAAAACCCCACCTCAGAAGCCTAAGGCCGAGTTTCTCGCCTATACTTCTGCAACCTGTCCGAGAGTATCACGGCTGTGAGTTAAGGCTTGTATCATTTTGGTATCAAAGCTTAAATTCCTAAAACCACATTGTTTCTATCTTTTACTTCAGCTTTATTTCAAGTTTGTGCATTAGTTTAGTTTCATTCAAAAAAATCAAAATAAAAAATTCACTTAGAAACCAACCGAGTGCATCCTTCTCCTATGTGCATCACTAGGGTTAGAATCATTCTTTTCATTATATCCATTCTTTTGACTTTTGCTAAATCATATTTCCATTAATTCATATGTTAAAAAATAATGAAAACAAGAAAGTTACCCAAGAAAATCAAAGAGAAAATCGGCCAGTATTTAGTAGATTTGCACTATTTAGTATTTAGTAGAAAGTTACCCAAGATTTTTGCACTATAAAAATTCACTCCTACAAAAATTCTTAGGAGCAAATTACCCTTATTTTCTCTTGTAGCATACGATGGCAGAAGGAGGATATCAGGATGCAACCGAGGCCATGATGGCCATGTTCACCACACTCCAAACCCAACTCGCATCAATTGGGAAGAGGCTTGAGGGTGTGGAACGGCCAGTAAGATTCCAGGCCATAAGGCACGTGAAGGCTAGCCAGGACCCTGCTAAAAGCCTTGACCACCCGGTCACTGCGAGAACAGGAGGACCCCCACCCAGATGAAGAGGAAGGCCACCAGCCTCACGGCTATCATCGTAGGCCGAGAGGACCCCCACAGCAACCAGAAGAAGAAGGTGATGGCTACCAGCCATATGGTCATCACCAGAGACCAAAAATACCCTTGACATCAAGAAGATGGAGATGACAATGCCTATAACCGGGTAAATCACCATGATGTCAAACTAACCCGTCCAAGTTTTGCATGAAAAGTAGACCTCGAGACCTATCTGGATTGGGAAAGAAGGATGGATCACATCTTTGCCACTACAACCAACCATGCCGTAGGAGAGTCTCCATGGCAGTAGCACAACTCACGGATAATGCCCTCATCTGGTGGGAACGTGAGGTTTTTAACCAAAGGAAAAGGAGGTTGAGACCTATAGACTCATGGATAGACATGAAAGACCTCATGAGGCAAAGGTTTGTTCCTCCCTAATTCCATAGAGATTTGCAACACCGTTTTCGTACTCTTAAACAGGGCACAAGATCACTGGTGGAGTACTTTGAGTAGTTCGAGAGATTCAGGAATAGGCTGGAGCTCAATGATGATGAAGAAGCATTGATGGCTCAGTTCTTGGATGGCTTGCAAGAGAGGATCAGCAGGAAAGTAGAGAGGCAAATCTATAGTGCCAATTCAAGGATCTATTCCACCTTTCTGTCCAGGCTGAACAACACATCAAACACAAGAGCCAAGACATATGCAACACGCTTAAGACACCTTGGGCACCAAGCAATGGCATCAAGCCCGTAGACAAAGGCAAGAGCATTGAGATCGAGTCACGGTTCAAGAGCAAGGCTAATGAACAAACCCGTGACCAGAGAGAGCCAAGTAAGTCTTCAAGCCCTCAGAGATCACGTGATATCACTTGTTTCAAGTGTAGGGCTCGCAGCCACATCTCAAGGTAGTGTCAAAACAACAGGGTCATGCTGATCACAGAAGCTGGAGAGTACGAGTCTCAAGACGAAGAAGAGCTGGAACCAGAAGGAGATTATGGAGACATAGAATCCACTGATGTGGGAGAGATATTGGTGACACGGCGTATCCTAAGTGCAATGGTCGACTCCTCTGAGACCATTCAAAGGGAGAACATCTTCCATAGCTGGTGCACCATCAAAGGAAAGGTACGTAACCTCATCATAGATGGTGGTTCTTGCACTAACGTGGCTAGTGTGTATATGGTTTTAAGCTAGGTCTCGAGAAGACGAAGCCACCCCCGCCCCTCCGGCCATACCGGCTGAGATGGCTAGATGACAAGGTGGAGCTCAAGATTCATGAGCAAGTAACCGTGTCATTTAGTGTGGGCAGATACCAAGACCAGGTCATTTGTGACGTGGTACCAGTGATGTGGTACCACCTTCTTGTAGAGAGGCCATGTCAATTCGACAAAGAGACAAGGCATGATGGCCAGACCAACTTTTACACCTTTCTACATGACAAAAGAAAGGTCAGCCTAGCCCCTCTCACTCCTGCCCAGGTACACGAGATTTGCAAATTAGTAAGGAGAAAATTTGATTAAGTCTAATTTTCTCATTCAACCAAGTCATGTCCAAAGAGCTTTGGCCTCTAAGGACTTGATGCTTCTAATGGCCTTTAAGGAAGTTTTGAGTACAGGAAAAGAAGATATAGAGCTACCTCCTAAAGTAGCAGCCCTACTAAACAGATTCTAGGATGTATTTCCCAAAGAGATACCAGCATGCCTGCCTCCCCTACGTGGCATTGAGCACCAGATTGCCTCATGCCAGGAGCAGCCTTGCCCAACCGGCCAACATACCGGATGAGACCAGAGGAGTCAAAAGAACTCGAGAGGCAAGTGAAGGACCTCTTGGAGAAAGGCTATGTACGAGAGAGCCTCAGTCCATGTGCCGTACCAGTGCTACTAGTGCCCAAGAAGGATGGGACTTGGAGCATGTGCGTAGACTTCCGGGCCATCAACAACATCACGGTCAAGTACCGGCACCCCATACCACGGCTTGATGATATGCTGGATGAGCTCAGTGGAGCCATGGTCTTCTCCAAAATAGACCTCCAGAGTGGATACCACCAGGTCAGAATGAAGGAAGGCAATGAATGGAAAACTGCCTTCACGACAAAGCAAAGGCTCTACGAGTGGACAGTCATGCCATTTGGCTTAACCAATGCCACAAGCACCTTCATGCACCTTATGAACCAAGTTCTTAGGGCGTACATTAGTAAGTTTGTCGTTGTATACTTTGATGACATTCTAGTTTGCCTTAGGGATCATATTACACATCTTGAGATGGTTTTATCGACCCTTCGACAAGAAGAACTTTATGCCAATCTCAAGAAGTGCACCTTTTGTACTGATAAACTTGTTTTCCTAGGCTTTATTGTGAGTTCACAGGACTTACAGGTTGATGAGGAGAAGATTCGAGCCATAAAATAGTGGTCAACACCAAGCATCATCAGCCAAGTAAGGAACTTTCACGGAGATTTGTGCCCAACTTCAGCAGCATTGTGTCACCCTTGATGGCAGTTGTGAAGAAGAATGTGGGGTTCAGCTGGGGAGAAGCCCAAGAGAAAGCATTCAAGGCCTTGAAGGACAGCCTCACTCAGGCCCTAGTGCTAGTCCTGCACGACTTCAATAGAACATTTGAAGTGGAGTGTGATGCCTCTAGCATAGGCATAGCGATAAAAGCCTTAACTCATGGTCCTGATGCTCTCGGAAAGGTTGGAGAAGTTTAGGGGAGAAACTCTACCTTAGGCTTCTAAGGTGGGGTTTTCTGTTGTGTGATAGGTGGTGGGGTGAAGTGAACCACGAAATGTATGGAAGGCCTCGTGATAAATCACAATCTTAGACCTAGGAGGGCTGGTCTCGACTAGGTCTAAGCGATAAGAGATTTATGTAGAAAACTATTAGAAAAAATGCTCTCTTTATTAATAATCAAAAAAGTTGTCGAACTACAATTCTGAAAGGAGTCTTATTAATATGCTCAGCAGCTTGATCTTCTATGGTCGACCCAAAAGAAAAATGTATACAAAAGTGCATAAAGGAAGAATTACAAAAAGGAATAACCGTAAAAGGACAACTACTTAATTGTTCTTGACTCAATAAAAAGTAAAACTACTAATTCTTACCCTACAAAACAGAAAGGCAATCTTATAATTGAAAGCTTGCCTACTTACCTTTTGGCCAAGAAATAGAAGGTGGCCGACCTTGTCACACGCGCGCCTAGCCTTCAATTTGGAGTAGGTAAATGAATTGTTGGGCCTTGACCTCCTTCACCACGAGAGCCCATGTTCTGGAACACTTTGAGAGGTTGAGAAGCCCTTGATTTGATCCTTGGACTCTTGGCCCATTTCTCCTTGTCTTTGGTCTTCTAGGAGCTTTTCTACCCACAAGCTGAACTTGTAGAAGAGTGCCCTTGTTCTGCTTCTTGTCATGGCTCTTGGTTCACGTAAAAATTTACGTAGAATACCAAAGGTGCAAAACTTTTCCTAGGTCCATGCCCTAAACCTGGCTGATGATCTGGTCCGAGTCTCCTTGTGTGGAGCTTGAGCTGGCCGTGTGATCGCGTAAGCCGGCTGTTCCGCATGTTGAACTGGCCGAAATGCAATCGGAGCCAGCCTGAATGCTAGGTGAGTCGGCGGCATCATGAGCTGGGCCGGCGGTTTTGGCCACGTCACCGCCATTTGGGCCAGAGTTTTGGGCCTCTGCGTCGGCGAAGTTGGTCCGCCCAGCCCTCGGGCCAGCGGTACTGCTTGACCCGGCAGACTCGCCTAATGGCCTGACTGTCTTGGGCAGGCCTTCTTCAAGATCTTGTCGGCCATTTTCATCATCTGGCAGGACAGATGATCTGGTGTCCTCATCATTTGGGATACATTGGATTATTTGGAGGCTCTGTCACAGCTCTTTCACTCTCAAATGTTGCCACAATATGGAAATTTGAGCTTGCTTAATGTGGGCATTGGATTATGTCATTTTGAGCTCTAAATCAAAAGTTAAAGAAAATTCAGTGCAGACATGTCAAGTTGATCAACTAGTTAAAATGATAATTCCAAATTGATCATTGGTGCTTCTTGAGTAAAGGCTTATAAATGAAGCATAATGCATGGCATCACACAGTTTGGAATAAATTGGATTACTTTGAGGCTTTGTCGTAGATATTTCCGTCTCAAATTTTGTCTCGATATAGAAAATTTAGCTAGCTTAACGTGGGCATTGGATTCATGTCATTCTGAACACTAAATCAAAAGTTACAGACGATTTAGTGCGGACATGTCAAGTTGATCGGCCAGTTAAATGATTATTCTAAAACTGATTCATTGGTGCTACTTGAGTAAAAGGCTTATAAATGAAGCATAATGAATGGCATCACACAGTTTGGGATATATTGGATTACTTTGAGGCATTTTCGTAGCTATTTTTTCTTAAATTTTGTCACAATATAGAAAATTGAGCTAGCTTAGGCGTTGGATTCGAGTCATTCGGATGATTTAGTGCGGACATTGATAGGCCAAGTTGATAGGCAAGTTAAAATGATCATTCTAAACTGATCATTGCTGCTCCTTGAGTAAAGGCTTATAAATGAAGCATAGAGCATGGGCATCATGCATTTTGGAAAACATTGGATTACTTGGAGGCTATGTCATCGCTCTTTCAGTCTCAAATGTTGTCACAATATAGAAAATTGAGCAAGAGTAATGTGGGCGTTGGATTCGTGTCATTCTGAACTCTAAATCAAAAGTTATAGACGATTTAATGTGGACATTTCAAGTTGATCGGCCAGTTAAAATGATGATTCTAAATTGATCATATGTGGTGCTCCTGAGTAAAGTCTTATAAATGAAGCGTAATGCATGGCATCACACAGTTTGGGATACATTGGATTACTTGGAGGATTTTTCGTACCTCTTTTTGTCTCAAATGTTGTCACAATATGAAAATTTGAGCTAGCTTAACGTGGGCGTTCGACTCATGTCATTTTGAGCTCTAATTCAAAAGTTACATATGATTTAGTGCGGAACAAGTCAAGTTGATCAGCTAGTTAAAATGATAATTTTAAAATAATCATTGGTGCTGCTTGAGAAAAGGCCTATAAATAAAGCATAATGCATGACATCACGTAGTTTGGGATACATTGGATTACTTGGAGGCTTTGTTATAACTCTTTCAGTCTCAAAAGTTGTCAGAATTTGGAAAATTGAACTACCTTAATGTGGGTATTGGGTTAATGTCATTTTGAACTCTAAATCAAAAGTTAAGGATGATTTAGTGTGGACATATCAATTTGATCGGCCAGTTAAAATGATAATTCTGAATTGATCATTGGTGCTCTTGAGAAAAGGCTTGTAAATCATGCATAATTCATGGCATCACACAGTTTGGGATACATTGGATTACTTTGAGGCTTTTTTGTAGCTGTTTCAGTCTCAAATCTTGTCACAATATAGAAAATTGAGCTAGCTTGACGTGGGCAATGGATTCGTGTCATTCTGAACTCTAAACCAAAGTTACGGACGATTTAGTGTGGACATGTCAAGTTGATCAGCTAGTTAAAATGATAATTCTAAACTGATCATTGGCACTACTTGAGTAAAGGATTATAAATGAAGCATAATGCATTGCATAATGCATGACATAATGAATTTTTATATTACTTAGAGGCTTTGTTGTATCTATTTTGGTCCTAAAAGTTGTCATAATGTGGAAAATTGAGCTAGCTTTATGTGGGCGTTGGGTTCATGTCATTTTGAGCTCTAAATCAAAAGTTAAAGACGATTTAGTGCGTACTTGTCAAGATGATCATCTAGTCAAAATGATCATTCTAAATTGATCATTGGGTCTTATTGAGTAAAGGCGTATAAATGAAGCATAATGCATAGCATCAAACAGTTTAGGATAGATTGGATTGCTTGAACGCTTTGTCGTAGCTATTTCGATCATAAATTTTGTCACAACAAATTTGAGCGAGCTTAACGTGGGTTATGGATTCGTGTCATTTTTAACTCTAAATCAAAAGTTACAAACAATTTAGTGCAAACATGTCAAGTTGATTGCCAAGTTAAAATGATCATTCTAATCTGATCATTGGTGCTCCTTAATTAAAGGCTTATAAATGAAGCATAATGCACGGCATCACACAGTTTGGGATACATTGGATTACTTGGAGGCTTTGTCGGAGCTCTTTCCATCTCAAATGTTTTTGCAATATGGAAAATTGAGCTAGCTTAATGTGGGCATTAAATGCATGTCATTTTGAGTTCTAAATCAAAAGTTAAAGACGATTTAGTGCAGACATGGCTGATCAGCTAGTTAAAATGATCATTCAAAACTGATCATTGGTGCTCCTTGAGTAAAGGCTTATAAATGATGCATAATGCATGGTATCACACAGGTTGAGATACATTGGATTAGTTGTAGGCTTTATCATAGCTATTTAGATCTTAAATTTTGTCACAATATAGAAAATTGAGTTACCTTAATGAGGGTAATGGACTCATGTCATTTTGAAATCTTAATCAAAAGTTATTGATCGACCAGTTAAAACGATCATTCTAAACTTATCATTGGTGCTCCTTGATTGAAGACTTATAAATACAGCAAATGCATGGCCTCACGCAGTTTGGGATACATTGGATTACTTGGAGGATTTGTCGGAGTTCTTTAGTCTCACATTTTGCCACAATATGGAAATTTGATCTTCCTTAACGTGGGAGTTGGATTCATGTCATTTTGAGCTTTAAAAAAAAGTTACCGACAATTTAGTGTGGATAAGTCAAGTTGATCGGCTAGTTAAGGTGATCATTCTAAGCTTAACATTAGTGCGCCTTAAGCAAAGGCTTAATTTTCTAGTTAATGCATGGCATCACGCAATTTGGGATAGATTGGATTACTTTGAGGTTTTTCGTATCTCTTTCGGTTTTAAAGTTTGTCAAGATATAGAAAATTGAGCTAGATTAACATGGGCGTTATATTCGTGTCATTTTGAACTCTAAATCAAAAGCTATGGACAATTTAGTGCCGACATGTCAAGTTGATCGCCAGTTAAAATGATCATTCTAAACTGATCACTGGTGCTCCTTGAGTAGAGGCTTATAAATGAAGCATAATGCATGGCATCACGCAAGTTGCGATAGATTGGATTACTTGAAGGCTTTTTCGTAGTTATTTTGGTCTTATATTTTGTCACAACATAGAAAATTAAGCTAGATTAACATGGGCAATGGATTCGTGTCATTCTGAACTCTAAATCAGAAGTTAGAGGCAAGTTAGTGCGGACATGTCAAGTTAATTGGGCAATTAAAATGATCGTTCTAAACTGATCATTCATGCTCTTGAGTAAAGGCTTACAAATCAAGCATAATGTAGGGCATCACGCAGTTTGTGATACATTGGATTACTTTGAGGCTTTGTCGTAACTTTTTCAGTTTCAAATCTTGTCACAATATAGAAAATTAAGCTCGCTAAACGTGGAAAATGGATTCTTGTCATTCAGAACTCTAAAAAAAAAGTCACCCACAATTTCGGGTGGACATGTCTAGTTGATCAGCTAGTTAATATAATCATTCTAAACAAATCATTGGTACTCTTTAAGTAAAGGCTTATAAATGAAGCATAATGCTTGGCATCACGCAATTTGGGATATATTGGATTATTTGGAATGTTTGTCGTAACTATTTCATTTTCAAATGTTGTTACAATATTGAAAATTGAGCTAGATTAACGTGGGTTTTGAATTTATGTCATTTTGAGGTATAAATCAAATCTTAGTACGGAGATGTCAAATTGATCACTTAGTTAAAATGATCATTCTAAACTGATCAACGGTGCTTCTTGACTAAAGGCTTATAAATGAAGCATAATTCATTTGTAAACCATTGCTCTAGGAGCACCTATGATAAGTTTAGAATGATCATTTTAACTAGCTGATCAACTTGACATGTCCGCAGTAAATCGTCTTTAATATTTGATTTAGAGTTCAAAATAACATGAATCCAATGCCCACATTAAGCTAGCTCAATCTTCTATATTGTGACAACATTTGAGATTGAAAGAGCTACCACACAGCTTTCAAATAATCCAATATATCCTATACTGCATGATACCATGCATTATGTTTCATTTATAATCCTTTACTAAAAGAGTACTAATGATTAGTTTAGATGATCAGTTTAGATGATTAGTTTAACATGTCCAAACTAAATCGTCAGTAACTTTTGATTTAGACTTCAGAATGACACAAATCCAACGTATACGTGTTAATCTTGCTCAATATTCTACATTGTGACAAAATTTAAGACCAAAATAGCTACGACAAATCCTCCAAGTAATCCAATCTATACCAATCGACATGATACCATCCATTATGCTTCATTTGTAAATCTTTGCTCAATGAGCATCAATGATCAGTTTAAAATGATCATTGTAACTAGCTGAGAAACTTGACATATCCGCACTAAATCGTCTTTAACATTTGATTTAGAGATCAAAATGACAGGAATCCAACGACAACGTTAATCTAGCTAAATTTTCTATATTGTGACAGCATTTGAGACTAAAAGAGCTACGACAAAGCCTCCATGTAATCCAATGTATCCAGACTGTGTGATGCCATGTATTATAATTCATTTGTAAACCTTTGCTCAATGAGCACCCATGATCAGTTTACAATGATCATTTTAACTAGCTGATTAACTTGACATGTCCGCACAAAATTGTCTTAACATTTGATTTAGAGCTCAAAATGACATGAATCCAACGCCCACATTAAGCTGGCTCCTCTTCTATATAGTGACAACATTCGAGACTGAAAGAGCTACGAAAAAGCCTCCAAGTAATCCTATATATCCCAAAGTGCGTGATGTCATTCATTATGCTTCATTTATAAGCTTTTAGTCCTGGAGTACGAGTGATTAGTTTAGAATGATCATTTTAACTGGCCAATCAACTAGACATGTCTGCACTAAATCGTCTGTAACGTTTGATTTAGAGTTCCAAACAACACGGATCCAACGTCCACGTTAAGTTAGCTAAAATTTTTATATTGTGACTACATTTGAGACTGAAATAGCTACCACAAAGCCTTCAAGTAATCCCGTCTATCCCAAAGTACGTGGTACCACTTATTATGCTTCATTTATAAGTTTTACTCAAGGAGCACCAACGATCAATTTAGAATGATCTTTTTAACTCGCTGATCAACTTGACATGTACGCACTAAATCGTCTGTACCTTTTGATTTAGAGTTCAGAATGACACGAATCCAACGCCCCCATTAAGCTAGCTCATTTTTCGATATTGTGATAAAATTTAAGACAAAATAGCTATGACAAAGCCTGCAAGTAATCCAATCTGCGTGATGCCATACATTATGCTTCATTTGCAAACCATTGCTCAATGAGCAGCAATGATCAGTTTAGAATGAACATTTTAAATAGCTGATCAACGTGACATGTCCGCACAAAATCATCTTTAACATTTGATTTAGAGTTCGGAATGCCACGAATCCAATGCCCATGTTGAGATAGCTCAATTTTCTATATTGGGACAACATTTGAGACTGAAAGAGCTACCAGAAAGCCTTCAAGTAATCCAAGATATCTTAAAGTGTGTGATGCCATGCATTATGCTTCATTTATAAGCTTTTACTCAAGGAGCACTAGTCATCAGTTTAGAATGATCACTTTAATTGGCGGATTAACTTGACATGTCCGCACTAAGTCGTCCTTAACTTTTGATTTAGAGTTCAGACTGACACAAATCCAAAGACCATGTTTAGCTAACTCAATATTCTAGATTGTGACAAAATTTAAGACCGAAATAGCTACAACAAAGTATCCAAGTAATCCAATCTATCACGAAGCCATGCATTATGCTTCATTTGTAAGCCATTGCTCAATGAGCACCAATGATCAGTTTAGAATGATCATTTTAACTAGCTGATAAAGTTGACATGTCCGCACAAAATCGTTTTTAACATTTGATTTAGAGTTCAAAATGACATGAATCCAACACCCACATTAAACTAGCTCAATCTTTTATATTGTGACAACATTTGAGATTGAAAGAGCTACGAAAAAGCCTCCAAGTATTCCTATGTATCCCAAAGTGCATGATGCCATTCATTATGCTTCATTTACAAGCCTTTACTCAAGGAGTACGAGTGATTAGTTTAGAATGATCATTTTAACTGGTCGATCAACTTGACATGACAACATTAAATCGTTTGTAACCACTGATTTAGAGTTCAAAACGACACGAATCCAACGCCGACGTTAAGCTAGCTCAAATTTCTATATTGTGACAACATTTCAGAATGAAAGAGCTACCACAAAGCCTTCAAGTAATCCAATCTATCCCAAACTACGTGAAGCCATGCGTTATGCTTCATTTATAAGCTTTACTCAAAAAGCACCAATGATCAATTTAGAGATCTTTTTAACTCGTCGATCAACTTGACATGTACGCACTAAATCGTCTTTACCATAGATTTAGAGCTCAAAATAACATGAATCCAAATCTCACATTAATCTAGGTTAATTTTCAATATTGTGACAACATTTGAAACTGAAAGAGCTAGAAAAAGCCACCAAGTAATCCAATGTATCTCAAACTGCATGATGTCATGCATTATGCTTTATTTTTAATCCTTTGCTCAATTAGCACCAATTAGCAGTTTAGAATGATCAATTTAACTGACCGATTAACTTGACATGTCCAAACTAAATCGTCCATACTTTTTTATATAGAGTTCAGAATGATAGGAATCCAACGCCCACGTAAACATAGCTCAATATTCTATATTGTAACAAAATTTAAGACCGAAAGAGCTACGACAAAGGTTCCAAGTAAGAAAATGTATCCCAAACTACGTGATGCCATGCATTATGCATGATTTATAAGCCTTTATTCAAGGAGCACGAGTGATCAGTTTAGAATGATCATTTTAACTGGCATATCAACTTGGCATGTCCGCACTAAATCGTATGTAACTTTTGTTTTAGGGTTCAAAATGACATGAATCCAACGCCCATGTTAAGCTAGTTCAAATTTTAATATTGTTACAACATTTGAGACTGAAAGAGCTACCACAAAGCCTTCAAGTAATCCAATATGTCCCAAACTACCTGATGCCATGCATTATGATTCATTTGTAAACCTTTTCTCAATGAGCACCAATGAGCAGTTTAGCATGATCACTTTAACTGGCCGATCAACTTAACATGTCCACACTAAATCGTCTGTAACTTTTGGTTTAGAGTTCAGAATGACACGAATCCCACGCCCACGTTAACCTAGATTAATATTCTATACTGTGACAAAATTTAACACGGAAATAGCTACGACAAAGCTTCCAAGTAATCCAATCTATCTCAAACTGCGTGATGCCATGCATTATGCTACATTTCTAAACCTTTGCTCAGTGAGTACTAATGATAAGTTTAGAGTGATCATTTTAACTAGTTGATCAACTTGAAATGTCAGCACGAAATCGTTTTTAACATTTGATTTAGAGCTCAAAATGACGTGAATCCAACGCCAACGTTAAACTAGCTACATTTTCAATATGGTGACAACATTTGAGACACAAAGAGCTAAGACAAATGCATGCATTATGCTTTCATTTGTAAACCTTTGCTCAATGAGCACCAATGCTCAGTTTAGAGTGATCATTTAACTAGCTGATTAACTTGACATGTCCGCAAAAAAACGTCTTTAACCTATGATTTAGAGCTCAAAATAACATGAATCCAACACCCTCGTTAAGCTAGTTCAATTTTCTACGCACTAAGTCATCCGTAACTTTTGATTTACAGTTCAGAATGACACAAATCCATAGCCAAAAGCTAGCTTAATTTTCTATATTGTGATAACATTGGAGACTGAAAGAACTACCACAAAGCCTTCAAGTAATCCAATCTATTCCAAACTACGGGATGCCATGCATTATGCTTCATTTATAGGCCTTACTCAAGGAGCACCAATAATCATTTTAATTAGCCGGTCAGCTTGACATGTCCGCACTAAATCATCTGAAACTTTTAATTTAGAGTTCAAAATGACACGAGTCCAATGTCCACATTAAGCTAGCTCTATTTTCTATTGTGATAAAATTTAAGACGGAAATTGGTACGACAAAACCTCCAAGTAATCAAATCCTAAACAGCCTGATTCCATACATTATGTTTCATTTATAAAAGTTTTCTCAATGAGCACCGAAGAGCAGTTTAGAATGATTACTTTAACTCGCCGCTAAACTTGACATATTTGCACTAAATCGTCTATAACTTTTGATTTAGAGTTCAGAATAACACGAATCCAACGACCACGTTAAGGTAGCTCAATATTCTACATTGTGATAAATTTTAATACCAAAATAGCTACGACAAAATCTACATGTAACCCAATATATCTCAAACTGTGTGATGTCATGCATTATGCTGCATTTGTAAACCATTCCTCAATGAGCACCAATGATCAATTTAGAATCATCATTTTAACTAGCTGATCAATTTGGCATGTCCATAAAAAATCGTCTTTCACATTTGATTTAGAGTTCAGAATCACACGAATCAATTGCACACGTTAAGCTAGTTCAATTTTCTATATTGTACCAACATTTCAAATTGAAAGAGCCTTCAAGTAATCTAATATATCCTAAAATGCATAATGCTTCATTTATAAGCCTTTACTCAAGGAGCATTATTGATCAGTTTAGAATGATCACTTTAACTGGCCGATCAACTTGAAATCTCCGAACTAAATCATTTGTAATTTTTGATTTAGAGTTCACAATGACACGAATCCAAGGCCCACATGTTAAGCTAGCTCATTATTCTTTCTTGTGACAAAAATTAAGACCAAAATAGGTATGACAAATCCTCCAAGTAATCCAATCTATCACAAAACTGCGTGATACCATGAATTATGCTTTATTTCAAAAACTTTGCTAAATGAGCGCCAATGATTAGCTTAGAATGCTCATTTTAACTAGCTGATCAACTTCACATGTCCACACTAAATCGTCTTTAACATTTGATGTAGAGCTCAAAATGACATGAATCCAACGGCAATGTTAATCTTGCTATATTTTCAATAATATGACAACATTTGAGACTTAATGTTACGATAAAGTCTCCAAGTAATCCAATGTATCCCAAATTGCGTGATGCCATGTATTATGCTTCATTTATAAGCCTTTACTAAAGGAGCACGAGTGATCAGTTTAGAATGATCATTTTAACTGGCCGATCAGTTTGACATGTCCGCACTTAGTACTGTATAACTTTTGATTAAGAGTTAAAAACGACACGAATCCAATGCCAACGTTAAGCTAGCTCAAATTTGTATATTGTGACAATATTTGAGACAAAAACAGCTACCAAAAAGCCATCAAGTAATCCAATCTATCCCAAACTATGTGATGCAATGCATTATGCTTCATTTATAAGCTTTACTCAATGAGCACCAATGATCAGTTTAGAATAATCATTTTAACTAGCCGATCGGTTCGACATGTCCACACTAAATCATCTGTCACTTTTAATTTAGAATTCAAAATGATACAAATCCAACGCCCACATTAAGCTAGCTCAGTTTTCTATATTGTGATAAAATCTAAGATAGAAATAGCTACGACAAAGCCTCAAAGTAATCAAATCTATCATGAACTCCGTGATGCCATGCATTATGCTTCATTTGTAAACATTTGCTCAAGGAGCAACAATTAGCAGTTTAGAATGATCACTTTAACTGGCCGATCAACTTGACATGTCCGCACTAAATCATCTGTAACTTTTGATTTAGAGTTCAGAATAAAAGGAATCCAAGAGCCACGTTAACCTAGCTCAATATTCTATCTTGTGACAAAATTTAAGACCAACATAGCTACGAGAAAGCCTCCAAGTAATCTAATCTATCCTAAACTGCCTAGTGCCATGCATTATGTTTCATTTGTGTACCTTTTCTCAATGAGCACCAAAGAGCAGTTTAGAATGATCACTTTAACTGGCCTATCAACTTGACATGTGCACACTAAATCATCTGTCACTTTTAATTTACAGTTCAAAATGACACGAACCCAACGCCCCCGTTAAGCTAACTCAAAATGTCCACACTAAATCATCTGTAACTTTTAATTAACAATTCAAAATGATACGAATCCAACGCCCCCGTTAAGCTAGCTCATTTTTTTATATTGTGATAAAGACCAAAATAGCTATGAAAAATCTCCAAGTAATCCAATCTATCCTAAACTGCCAAATGTCATGCATTATGCTTCATTTCTAAACCTTTGCTCAATGAGCAGTTTAGAATGATCACTTTAACTGGCCGATCAACTTTACATATCTGCATTAAATCGTCCGTAAGTTTTGACATAGAGTTCAGAATGACACGGATCCAACGCCCACGTTAACCAAGTTCAATATTCTATATTGTGACAAAATGTAAGACCGAAATAGTTAAGAAAAAGCCTCAAAGTAATCCAATCTATCCCGAACCGCATGATGCCATGCATTATGCTTCATTTGTAAACCTTTTCTCAATGAGCACCAATGGTCAGTTTAGAATGTTCATTTTAACTAGCTGATCAACTTGACATGTATGCAATAAATCATCTATAATATTGGATTTAGACCTCCAAATGACATTAATCCAACACCCACGTTAATCTAGCTCAACCTTCAATATTGTGACAACATTTGAGACTGAAAGCACTACGACAAAGCCTCCAAGTAATCCAATGTATCCCAAATTGCCTAATATCATGCATTATGCTTCATTTAGAAGCCTTTACTCAATGAGCACATATTATCTGTTACAAATGATCACTTTAATTGGCCGATCAACTTGACATGTACACAGTAAATTGTCCATAACTTTTGATTTAGAGTTTAGAATGAACGGAACCCAATGCCCATGTTAAGCTAGCTCAATTTTCTATACTGTGACAACATTTGAGACTCAAAGAGCTAGGAAAAAGCCTCCAAGTCATCCAATGTATCCCGTCCTGCGTGATGCAATGCATTATGCTTCATTTATAAGCCTTTACTCGAGGCGCACTAATGATTAGAATGATCACTTATAATCCTTTACTCAAGGTGCACTAACCTTTACATCTCCACACTAAATCATCCATTACTTTTGATTTACAGTTCATAATGATACGAATCCAACGACCACGTTAAGGTAGCTCAATATTCTATATTGTATCAAAATTTAAGACCAAAATAGCTATAGACGAAGCCTCCAAGTAATCCAATCTATCGCAAACTGCGTGATGCCATGCATTATGCTTAAGTTGTAAACTATTGTTCAATGAGTACCAATGATTAGTTTCGAATGATCATTTTAACTACCTGATAACCTTGACATTTCCGCAATTAATTTTATTTAATATTTGATTTTTAGAATTCAGAATGACACGAATCCAACGCCCACGTTCAGCTAGCTCAATTTTCTATATTGTGACACATTTGAGACTGAAAGAGATATCACAAAGCCTTTAAGTAATCTTATATATCCTAAACTGCATGATGACATGCATTATGCTTCATTTATAAGCCTTTACTCTAGGAGCACTAATGATAAGTTTAGAATGATTAGTTTAGAATGATCACGTTAACCGGCCATTCAACTTGACATGTCCGAACTAAATCATATGTAACTTTTGATTTAGAATTCAGAGTGACACGAATCAAAGGCCCATGTGTTAAGCTTGCTTGGTATTCTATATTGTGACAAAAAAATTAAGACCGAACTAGCTATGACAAATCCTCCAATTAATCCAATCTATCCCAAACTGCGTGATATCATGCATTATGCTTCATTTGTAAATCTTTGCTCAATGAGCACCAATGATCAGTTTAGAATGATCCTTTTAATTAGCTGATCAACTTGACATGTCCGCAGTAAATCGTCCTTAACATTTGATTTAGAGCTCAAAATCAGATGAGTACAACGGCAACATTAATCTAGCTAAATTTTCAATATTGTGATAACATTTGAAACTGACAGAGCTACGACAAAGCCTCTAAGTAACCTAATGTATCCCAAACTGCATGATGCAATGCATTATGCTTCATTTGTAAACCTTCGCTCAATGAGCACCAATGATCAGTTTAAAATGATCAATTTGACTAGTCGATAAAGTTGACATGCCCACACTAAATCTTTTGTAATGTTTGATTTGGAGTTCAGAATGACATGAATCCAATGCCCCCGTTAAGCTAGATCAATTTTCGATATTGTGACAAAATTAAACACCAAAATAGCTATGACAAAGCTTCCAAGTAATCAATGTATCCCAAACTTTCTGATGCCATGCAATACGCTTCATTTATTATCCTTTACTCAAGGAGCACCACTGATTAGTTAAGAATGATCATTTTAATTGGCCGATCAACTTGTTCATGTACGCACTAAATTGTCTGTAACTTTTGATTTAGAGTTCAGCATGACACGAATACAACGCCCATGTTAAGCTAGCTATATTTTCTATATTGTGACAACATTTGAGACTAAAGAGCTATGACAAATTCTTCAAGTACTCCAATCCATTCAAAACTATGTGATGTCATGCATAATGCTTCATTTGTAAACATTTGCTCAGTGAACAACAATGATCAGTTTAAAATGATCATTGTAACTAGTTGATCAGCATGACATGTCCGCACTAAATCGTCTTTAACATTTGATTTAGAGCTCAAAATGACAATAATCCAACAAAAACATTAAGCTAGCTCAATTTTCCATATTGTGACAACATTTGACACTGAAAGAGCTACGAAAAAGCCTCTAAGTCATCCAATGTATCCCACACTGCGTGATGTCATGTATTATGCTTCACTTATAAGCCTTTATTCAAGGAGCACAAATGATCAGTTTAGAATGATCATTATTACTGGCCGATCAACTTGACATGTCCCCACTAAATCGTCCGAAACTTTTGATTTAGAGTTCAGAATGACACGAATTAAACGCCTACGTTGAGCTATCTCAACTTTCTATATTATGACAACATTTGAGACTGAAATAACTACCACAAAGCTTTCAAGTAATCCAATATATCTTCGATTTCGTGATGTCATGCATTTTGCTTCATTTATAATCCTTTACTCGAGGAGCACTAATGATCAGTTTAGAATGATAACTTTAACTAACTGATCAACTTGGCATATCCGCACTAAATCATTCGTAAATTTTGATTTAGAGTTCAGAATGACACGAATCCAACGATCACGTTAAACTAGTTCAATATTCTATATTTTGACAAAATTTAAGATCGAAATAGCTACGACAAAGATCCCAAGTAATCCAATGTATCTCATACTGCCTGATGCCATGCATTATGCTTCATTTATAAGCGTTACTCAAGGACCACCAATTATTAATTAAGAATGATCATTTTAACTAGCCGATCAACTTGACATGTCCGCACTAAGTCATCTTTAACATTTGAGTTAGAACTCAAAATGACATGAATCCAATGGCAATGTCATTCTAGATTGATTTTCAATATTGTGATAACATTTGAGACTGAAAGAGCTACGACAAAGCCTCCAAGTAATCAAATATTTCCCAAACTACGTGATGCCATGCATTACGCTTCATTTGTAAACCATTGCTCAATGAGAACCAGTGATCAGTTTAGAATTATTATTTTACCTATCTAATCAACTTGACATGTCCGCACTAAATCTTCTTTAACATTTGATTTAGAGCTCAAAATGATATGAATCCAATGGCTACGTTAGTCTAGCTCAATTTTCAACATTGCAACTACATTTGAGAATAAAAGAGCTACGACAAAGCCTCCAGGTAATCCAATCTTTCCCAAGCTGCGTGATGCCATGCATTGAGCTTCATTTATACGCCTTCACTCAAGGAGCACCAATGATCAGTTTAAAATGATCATTTTAACTGGCCAATCAACTTGACATGTACGTACTAAATCATCCGTAACTTTCTAGTTAGAGTTCAAAATTACACTAATCCAACGCCCACGTTCCACTAGCTTAATATTGTATATTGTGACAAAATTTATGACTAAAATAGCTATGGAAAAGCCTCCAAGTAATCCAATCTATCCCAAACTGTGTGATGCCATGCATTATGCTTCATTTGTAAACCTTTGCAGAATGAGCAACAATGACCAGCTTAGAATTATCATTTTAACTACCTGAGCAATTTGACAAGTCCCACTAAATCGTCCGTCACATTTGATTTAAAGCTAAAAAGGACATGAATCCAACTCCCACGTCAATCTAGCTCAATTTTCAGTATCATGACAACATTTGGGATTGAAAGAGCTACGACAAAGCCTCCAACTAATCCAATGTATACTAAAATGCATGATGTCATGCACTATGCCTTATTCATAAGCCTTTACTCAATGAGCACCAATGATAATCATTTTAACTGGCCGACCAATTTGACATTTGATTTACAGTTCAGAATGACACTAAATCGTTCGTAACATTTGATTTTCAGTTCAGAATGACACGAATCCAATGTCCATGTTAAGCTAGCTCAGTGTTTTATATTTGATTAAATTTCAGACCAAAATAGCTATGACAAAGCCTCCAAGTTATCGAATCTATCCCAAAGTGTGTGATGCCACGCATTATGCTTCATATGTAAACCTTTGCAATGACCAGCAATGATCAGTTTAGAATGATCCTTTTGAGCTAGCTGATTAACTTGACATGTCCGCACTAATCATCCATAACATTTCATCTAGAGCCTAAAATGACATGAATCAAACGCCCACGTTAATCTAGCTCAATTTTCAATATTGCGACAACATTTGAGACTGAAAGAGCTATGACAAAGTCTCCAAGTAATCCAATGTATCCCAAACAGCGTGATGCCATGCATTATGCTTTACTGAAGGGCAACAATGATCAGTTTAGAATTATCATTTTAACTTGCTGATTATTTTGAAATGTTTGCACCAAATCATCCATTACTTTTGATTTAGAGTTTAGAATGACACGAATTCAACGCCCATGTTTAGCTAGCTCAGTAGTCCATATTTTTATTAGATTTAAGACCAAAATAGATACGACAAATGCTCTAAGTAATCCAATCTATGCCAAACGGCGTGATGCCATGCATTATGCTTCATTTGTAAACCTTTGCTCAATGAACACCAATGATCAGTTTAGAATGATCATTTTAACTAGCTGATCACCATGACATGTCAGCACCAAATCGTCCGTAACATTTGAAAAAAAGCTCAAAATGACATGAATTGAATGCCCACGTTAATCTAGCTCAATGTTCCATATTGATAAAACATTTGAGACTGAAAGAGCTACAACAATGCATGCAAGTAATCCAATCTATCCCAAATTGCGTGATGCCATGCATTATGCTTCATTTGTAAACCCTTGCTCAAAGAGCACCAATGATCAGTTGAGAATGATCAATTTAACTAGCTGATAAACTTGATATGTCCGCACTAAATCGTCCGTAAATTTTGATTTACAGTTCATACATGACACGAATCCAATGCCCACGTTTAGCTAGCTCAATATTCTAAATTGTGACAAAATTTAAGACAAAACACCTATGGCAAAGCCTCTAAGTAATCCTATCTATCGAAAAATGTGTGATGCCATGCATTATGCTTCATTTGTAAACCTTGGCTCAATGAGCAACAATGATCAGTTTAGAATGATGATTTTAACTAGCTGATCAACTTGACATGTCCACACTAAATCATACGTAACATTTTATATAGAGCTAAAAAAACATGAATCCAACGCCCATGTTAATCTAGCTCAATTTTCAGTATTGTGACAACATTTGGGACTGATAAAGCTACGAAAAAGCTTACAAGTAATCCAATGTATACCAAACTGCGTGATGACATGCATTATGCATTATTTTTAAGCCTTTACTCAAGGAGCACCAATGATCAGTTTAGAATTATCATTTTTATTGGCCGATCAATTTGACATGTCGGCACTAGATCGTTCGTAACTTTTGATTAAGAGTTCAGAATGAGACGAATACAACGTCATGTTAAGCTAGCTCAGTATTCTATATTTTTATTGAATTTAAGACCAAAATTGCTACGACAAAGCCTCCAAGTTATCCAATTTATCCCAAACTCCGTGATGCCATGCATTATGCTTCATTTGTAAACCTTTGCTCAAGTAGCACCAGTGATCAGTTTAGGATGATTATTTTAACTAAGAGCTCAACTTGACATGTCCGCACTAAGTCGTCCGTAACTTTTGCTTCAGAGTTTGGAATGACACGAAGTCAACTCACACGTTAATCTAGCTCAATATTCTATATTGTGTCAAAATTTGAAAACAAAAATAGCTACGACAAAGCTTACAAGTAGTCCAATCTATCCCAAAACTATGTGATGGCATGCATTGTGCTTTATTTGTAAACCATTTCTCAATGAGCTCCAATTATAAGCTTAGAATAATCATTTTAACTGGCCGATCAACTTGACATGTCCGTACTAAATCGTCCGTACTTTTTCATTTAGAGTTCAGAATGACACGAATCCAATGCCACGCTAAGATAGCTCACTATTCTATATTGTGACAAAACTTAAGACCAAAATAGCTACGACAAAACCTCCAAGTAATGCAATCTATCCCAAACTCCGTGATGCCATGCATTATGCTTCATTTGTAACCCTTTGCTCAATGAGCAACAATGATCAGTTTAGAATGATTGATTTAACTAACCGATGAACTTGATATGTCCGCACTAAATCGTTCGTCACTTTTTATTTAGAGTTCAGAATGACATGAATCCATCTCCCACGTTAAGCTAGCTCATTTAAATGTTGTGACAAATTTAATTCAAAAATGGCTACGACAAAGCCTCCAAGTAATCCAATGTATCCCGAACTGCGTGATGCCATGCATTGTGTTTCATTTATAAGCCTGTACATAAGGATCAGCAATGATCAGTTTAGAATGATTATTTTAACTGGCCGATCAACTTGGCATATCCGTACTTAATCGTCCGTACTTTTTGATTTAGAGTTCAGAATGACATGAATCCAACACCCAATTTAAGTTAGCTAAATATTCTATATTGTGACAAAATTTAGGACCAAAAGAGCTATGACAAAGCTTCCAAGTAATCCAATCTATCCCCAACTGCGTGATGCCATGCATTATGCTTCATTTTTAAACCTTTGCTCAATGAGCATCAATGATCAGTTTAGAATTATCAATTTAACTAGTCGATAAACTTGACATTTCCGCACTAAATCGTCCGTAACTTTTGATTTAGAGTTCAGAATGACATGATTCCAACGACCACGTTAACCTAGCTCAATTTTCTAAACTGTTACAAAATTTAAGACAGAAATAGCTATGACAAAGCCTCCCACTAATCCAATGCATCCCAAATTACGCGATGTCATGCATTATGCTTCATTTATAAACCTCCAAGTAATCCACTCTATCCCAAACTGCATGATGGCATGCACTATGCTTCGTTTATAAACCTTTTCTATATGAGCACCAATGATTAGTATAGCATAATCATTTTAACTACCATATACACTAGACATATCCTCACTAAATTGTCTTTAACATTTAATTTAAAGCTCAAAATGACATGAATCCAACACCCACGTTAATCTAGCTTAATTTTCAATATTGTTACAACATTTGAGACTCAAAGAGCTACGAGAAAGTCTCCTAGTAATCCAATATATAAAAAACTACGTGATGCCATGCATTATGCTTTATTATTAAGCATTTACTCAAGGAGCACAAATGATCAGTTTAGAATGATTATTTTAACTGGCCGATCAACTTGACATTTCCACACTAAATCATTCATAACTTTTGATTTTGAGTTCAAAATGACCTGATAAATTAGCTCAAACTTCTATTTTGTGATAAAATTTAAGACCAAAAGAGCTATTTCAAAGCCTTCAAGTAGTCCAATCTATCCTAAACGGCGTGATACCATGCATTCTGCTTCATTTATAAGCCTTTACTCAAGGAGCACTAATGATCAGGTTCGAATGAATCAATTGCCCACGTTAAGCTTGCTCAATTTTCTATATTATGACAAGATTTGAGACTTAAAGAGCTATGACAAAGCCTGAAAGTATACCAATGTATCCCAAACTGCGTGATGGCCATACATTATGCTTCATTTATAAGCTTTTACTCAAGGTGCAACAATGATCCGTTTAGAATGATCATTTTAACTGGCCTATCAATTTGACATGTCCGCACTAAATCATCCATAAATTTTGGTTTAGAGTTCAGAATACAAGAATCCAATGCCCATGTTAAGTTGGCTCAAATTTCTATATTGTGATAAAATTTAAGAGCGTAATATTTACCTCAAAGCCATCAAGTAGTCCAATCTATCCTAAAATGCATAATACCATGCATTATGCTTCATTTATAAGCCTTTACTCAATGAGCACTAGTGATCATTTTAGAATTATCAATTTAACTGGCCGATCAACTTGACATGTCTGCACTAAATAGTCCGTAACTTTTGATTTAATTAGAGTTTAGAATGACATGAATCCAATGTCTAAATTAAGCTAGCTCAATATTATATATTGTGACAAAATTTAACACTGAAGCACTAGTGATCAGTTTAGAATGAATCATTTAGAATGAGTTGGTCGAATTTAAAAAAAACGATGGTGGAAATATTTTCTCCATGTTACAAATGACAACCAGTAATTTTTCCTCCAAATTTTGGATATCGTTTGCAGTAAGTGATCTTGTACATCATAAAAAAGCACCAATCCCAACATAAAAAAGGTTAATATCATATAATATGTGAAATTATGATTATTTATATATAAAATATTGTAAACGTACCCGCAATTGCTCCGTGGACGTTTTTAGGCAGAAGATCGCTGAAGGCAAATGGGAATAGTCTTTTCATGACAACATGACAATCATGACTTTTCATCCCTGAAAATTTGCCTTCAATAGTATCGACACAATTACGAAGATTAGATGCGTATCCATCTGGAAATTTGACACTATGTTTAATCCAGTCAAAGAATTCGTCTTTTGCATGCGCATCCAACTGGAATGGGGGAGACAATGAATTTCCATTTGACATTACATGTAGTTCCTTGTGGGAACAAATATCCGGCAAATCCAATCTAGCTTTCAAATTATCTTTTGTTTTTCCTTGGACATTTAGAACGGTATTCATTATGTTGTCAAAAAATTCTTCTCAATGTGCATAAGATCTAGATTATGGTGCAACAAATGGTCCTTCCAATATGGTAAATCCCAAAAAATGCTCTTCTTGTGCCAATTGTGGTATTCGCCACAACCATCAACAGGGTAAGGTCCGTTACCTCCACATGAAGCCGTTCTCTCAGCACCAAAATCTCTAAGTTGAGTCATCATATAATTCCCGTCAAGAATAGGAAGTGGACCATGAAATTTTTTTTTCCTAAACAATGTCGTGCTCCAGCGATATGGAAGATCTTGTGGTAGAAATTGACGATGACAATCGAACCAACTAGTATTTTTCCGTGTTTCAGTTCGAACGCATCAGTATTATCTTGACAATATGAGCATGCTAATCTTCCATGCGTCGACCATCCTGATAACATACCATATGCTGGAAAATCACTTATGGTCCACATAAGTACTGCTCGCATCAAGAAGTTATGTTGGTTGGAAACATCGAATGCTTCGACACGATTTTCCCACAATATTTTTAACTCGAATTAGTGGCTGCAAGAAAATATCAAGCGATCGCTTAGGATGCTCTAGACCGGGGACGAGAATTCTTAGAAACAAAAACTCTTGTTTCATGCACAACGAAGGAGGCAAATTATAAGGTGTCACGATAATTGGCCACAACGAGTATTGCCTCTCATGCTTCCCAAAAGGGTTGAATCCATCTGTAGATAACCCGAGGTATACGTTCCTAGGGTCATATGAAAAACTAGGATAAACCTGTTGAAAATGTTTCCATGCTTCTGCATCTGAGGGATGCACAATTTCTCCATTCGAATTATGTTCAGCATGCCATCTCATAGGTTTTGCCGTGTGTTCAGATTGAAGTAACCTCTTTAACCTCTCTGTTAATGGCAAATACCTTATCCGTTTATGCGGAATAGGTACTCTACCGCTTGTGTCTTGAAATCTAGGTTTGTGACAAAATTGGCACTTCATGCGGTTTTCATCATTTCTCCAATATATCATGCAGTTGTCAATACATACGTCGATCATCTGATATGGCAATCTGATGAGAACATCAGGTCGTATGTCCAGCCAGGAGACCAGACTGGCCGACCAGGAAGCTTGCCCGAGACAGCCGGGCCATCTGGCACGTCTGCCGGCCCAAGCAGTACCGCCGGACCCTTGACCAATAGGACCAGACCGACCAGCATTGCCGGCGGAGAGGCCCAAGCTTCCAGCACACTTGGTGGTGACGTGGATGACACCGCCGGTACCCTTGGTGTTGCCACCGACTCCGGGATCAACTTGGCTGGTCCTGAAGGCACTCCGGCCAGTACCTCGCACATTCTAGGCGGTACAGCCGATCCAGCTGAGTGCACGAGCATTTCAACTTCTACAAAAGGAAACTCGGACCAGATAAGCTACCAGCTTCACGACATCCATCTAGAGGAAGTATCCACACCAGTAGTGCCACCAGGAGCAATGACAAGGAGTAGATCAAGAGCACTCTTCCACAAGTTCAACTTATGGGTGGACAAGCTCCTAGAGTAAGATCGACTAAGGACAATGGGCCAGAAGTACAAAGAAGAGTCCAAAGGCTTCTCAACAATGCAAGGAACTTCAGAGACTTGGGCTTTAGTTGCAAGAGAGGTCAGGGCCCAAAGATTCTTAACCCTACTCCAAGTCGAAGACTAGGAGCAAGGCGAGTGCATGCCACAAGGACGGCCACCTTCCATTTCTTGGTCGTGAGGTAAGTAAGGTAAGCTTCAATTCGAATATATGCCTCTTTCTCTTTTGCAGGGTAGGATCTAGATTCTTTACATTTTTGAGTCAAGAACATTTTAGTAATAAGTCCTTTTCGGTTATACACTTTTGTATCTTTTCCATTTGTGCACTTTTGTAAACTTTCCTTTTCTTTATTTGAGTTGACCCTAGAAGGTCAAGCTGTCGAGCATATTAATAAGGCTCCTTCCAGCATTGTAGTTCGACAACTTTTTTGCTAATTAATAAAGATCGAATTTTCTTTACAAGTTATTCTCTCAAAGAAGCTTGTGCGCTTAGAACCAAGTTGAGACCAGCCCTCCTAGCTCTAAGTTTGTGATTTATCACGAGGTTCATCACCCCTCGTGTGGTTCACTTCACCCTTCCATCAAATACCAACCCAAAAAACCCTATCCAAGAAGTCTAAGGTCGAGTTTCTCACCTAACCTTCTCCAAACAGCCCACGCGCATATAAGCCTTGAATCGAGGCTTGTATCACAATCCAAGACCAGCTACAAGTTTGTGAACCTCGTAATATGAAGCAGGTGCAATATTATCTTCAGTTAATATATCTCTAACAAAATCAGATATCGCATTCACACAATCTTCAGCCAAGTTGAAATTCGTCTTTATCGTCATCCACCTTCTTGCAGCAGATAAAGGCAATAATCCATCTCTACATCCTTTATACAAAGGTTGCTTGGATGCATCTAACATATCAAAAAATTTATGGGCTTCCAAATTAGGTTCCTCTATTCTGCTACTATCTTCAATGTACGATGCTCTTTGTTCACGAAATGCATCATTTACCATCTGAACAGTACCTCCGTTTATATCAACTTGTGATGCCAGTTCCTCTACCCTAACATTAATGTTATCAAACCTTTTTGAAGTACACCATAATATTGCATCGTTGCATCAATTTCTCCATGTGAATACCAAATTTTGTGACCCGGTATAAATCGAGTCCTATACAAATGATTACGTACTTCTCTAACAGAGATTAATCCATGGTTTCGACATTTAATACATGGACAATACATTTTACCATATTCCGATGTCATGCTATTTTTTGATGCAAATTTCATGAACTCTTCAAAAACTTGTGCAAATTCATCAGTCCAATCCCCCGTTGTTGAATCATACTGAGGTTTATCCATCCACGATCGAAATAACATATGAACCCAAAGAAGACATTTTCTTAAGATTTTTTTTTCTGGTGAAATTGTGAAGGAGCATAACGTATTTATATTGAAGATTAGAGTATTATCACGAATTTTTAACACATTATTATGAATTTTTAATAGATTATTACAAATTTTTAACAAATAATCACAAATTTTTAATAGATTATTCTTAAGAATATTCCAGTTTCCGACGGATTTCCGATGGTTTCCGACCACTACCAGATTTTTCTGATGAATAACTGACGATATTCGACGTCGGCCCATCGATATGTTCCCGAAGGATTCCTGACGGATTCCAGACGGATAGTAAAAACAGCATTCTGTTGGGAAATAGTTGGAAAAAACCCGACGGTTTGTAATTCTTTAGTAATATGCGATGGTTTTAAGAGGATATCCCGACGCCTACATTTTTGTCGAAAAACGTACGGAAAGCCATCAGGTTTTACCATCGATTTCCTGACTATAGTGTGAGTGTCGAGAATTACCGACGGAGCACCGACGAAATAAATTCCCTCGGTAGTCTGTTGGAAAACCGTCGCACTAGCATTGGAAAATTCCGACGGTTCTATTTCCGTCGGAAATGCCGTCAAAAATATTAATGTTTTTTGGAGTGATATTGTGACAAATTTTAAGTCCGAAATAGATATGACAAAGCCTCCAAGTAATCCAATCTATCCCAACTGTGTGATGCTTTGCATTATGCTTCATTGGTAAACATTTGCTCAATGAGCACCAATGATCAGTTTAGAATGATCAATATAACTAGCCGATAAAGTTGACATGTACGCACTAAATCGTCCGTAACTTTTGATTTAGAGTTTGGAATGACATGAATCCAACGACCACATTAAGCTAACTCAATTTTCTATACTATGAAAAATTTAAGACCGAAACAGCAACGAAAAACCCTCCAAGTAATCCAATATATCCCAAACTGTGTTATGCCATACATTATGCTTCATTTATTAGCCTTTTCTCAAGGAGAACAAATGATCAGTTTAGAATGATCATTTTAATTGGCTGATCCAACACTCACGTTAATCTACTTGACATTTGATTTAGAGCTCAAAATGATATGAATCCAACACTCACGTTAATCTACCTCGATTTTAAATATTCTGACAACATTTGAGACTGAAAACGCTGCGATAGAGCCTCCAACTAATCCAATGTACCCCAAACTGCGTGATGTCACGCATTATTCTTCATTTATAAACCTCCAAGTAATCCAATCTATCCCAAACTGTGTGATAGCATGCATTATGCTTCATTGGTAAACCTTTTCTCAATGAGCAGCAATGATTAGTATAGAATAATCATTTTAACTACCTTATCAACTAGATATATCCTCACGAAATCATGTTTAACATTTAATTTAAAGCTCAAAATGACATGAATCCAACACCCACGTTAATCTAGCTCAATATTCAATATTTTTACAACATTTGAGACTCAAAGAGGTACGACAAAGTCTCCTAGTAATCCAAGATATCCAAAACTACGTGATGCCATGCATTATGCTTTATTTATAGGCCTTTACTCAAGGAGCACCAATTATCAGTTTAGAATGATCATTTTAACTGGACGATCAACTTGACATGTCCGCACTAAATCATCCATAACTTTTGATATAGAGTTCAGAATGACATGTTAAGTTAGCTAAAACTTCTATATTTTGATAAAATTTAAGACAAAAGAGCTACCACAAAAGCCTTCAAGTAGTCTTATCTATCCTAAACTACATGATGCCATGCATTATGCTTCATTTAAAATCCTTTACTCAAGGAGCACTAATGATCAGTTAGAATGAATCAATTGCCCACATTAAGCAAGCTCAATTTTCTATATTGTGACAAGATTTGAGACTTAAAGAGCTATGACAAAGCTTGAAAGTATACCAATGTATCCCAAACTACATGATGCCATGAATTATGCTTCATTTATAAGCCTCTACTAAAGTTGCACCAATGATCAGTTTGGAATGATCATTTTAACTGTCCGATCAACTTGACATATCCGCACTAAATAATCTTTAACTTTTGATTTAGAGTTTAGAATGCACGAATCCAACACCCATGTTAAGTTGGCTCAAATTTGTATATTGTGATAAAATTTAAGACCGAAATACCACAAAGCCTTCAAGAAGTCTAATCTATCCTAAACTGCATTATGCCATACATTATGCTTCATTTATAAGCCTTACTCAATGAGCACTTGTGATCATTTTAGAATTTAACAATTTAACTGGCCGATCAACTTGACATGCCGCACTAAACGGTCCATAACTTTTGATTTAGAGTTTAGAATGATACGAATCCAATGCTTAAATTAAGCTAGCTCAATATTATATATTGTGACAAAATTTAACACCGAAGTAGCTAAGACAAAGCGTCCAAGTAATCCAATCTATCCCAAAATGCAGAATGGCATGCGTTATGCTTCATTTGTAAACCTTTGCTCAATGAGCACTACTGATCAATTTGTAATGATCATTGTAACTAGCTTATCAATTTGACATGCCCGCACTAAATCGTCTTTAACATTCGTTTTAGAGCTCAAAATGACATTAATCCAACGCGCACGTTAATCTCTCAATTTCCAATATCGTGACAACATTTGAGACTAAAACAGCTACGAGAAAGCCTCAAAGTAATCCAATATATCACAAACTGCGTGATGCCATGCATTATGCTTTATTTTTAAACCTTTGCTCAATGAGCACCAATGATTAGTTTAGAATGATCAATTTAACTGGCCGATAAACTTGACATTTTCGCAATAAATCGTATTGAACTTTTGATTTAGAGTTCAAAATTACACGAATCCAATGCCTAAGTTAAGTTGGCTAAAATTTCTATATTGTGATAAAATTTAAGACCGAAATAGCTACCACAAAGCCTTCAAGTTGTCCAATCTATCCTACACAGTGTGATGCGATGCATTACGCTTCATTCATAAGCCCTTACTCAAGGAGAACTAGTGATCAGTTTAGAATGATTAGTTTAGACTGATCAGTTTAGAATGAATAGTTTAGACGGATCAGTTTAGATTGATCACTTTAACTGGCCGATCAACTTGACATGTAGGCACTAAATCATCCGTAACTTCTGATTTTGAGTTTAGAATGACATAAATCCAATGCCTAAGTTAAGCTAGCTCAATATTATATATTGTGACAAAATTTAAGTCCAAAATAAATATGACAAAGCCTCCAAGTAATACAATCTATCCCAAACTGCGTGATGCCATGCATTATGCTTTATTTGTAAACATTTTCTCAACGAACACCAATGATTACTTTAGAATGATCAATTTAATTAGCCGATAAGTTTGATATTTCCACACTAAATCGTCCGTAACTTTTGATTTAGAATTCAAAATGACACGAAGCCAATGCATAAGTTAAGTTAGCTAAAATTTCTATATTGTGATAACATTTAAGACCGAAAGAGCTACTACAAAGCCTTCAAGTTGTCCAATCTATACTACATTGCGTTATGCCAAGCATTATGCTTCATTTATAAGCCTTTACTCAAGGAACACTAGTGATCAGTTTTGAATAAATAGTTTAGAATGATCACTTTAACACGAATCCAACGCCCGCATTAAGGTAGCCAATTTTCTAGATTGTGACAACATTTGAAACTAAAAGAGCTACCACAAAGCCTTCAAGTAATTATGATTCATTTATAAGCCTTGAATCCAACGCGCATGTTAATCTCCCAATTTTCAGTATCGTGACAACATTTGAGACTAAAGGAGCTACGAGAAAGCGTTCAAGTAAATCCAACCTATCCCAAACTGTATGATGCCATGGATTATGCTTCATTTGTAAACCTTTGCTCAATGAGCACCAATAATCAGTTTATAATAATCAATTTAAGTAGCCAATAAACTTGACATTTCCACACTAAATCATCTGTAAATTTTGATTTAGATGAATCCAAGGCCCACGTTAAGCTAGCTCAATTTTCTTTCTTGTGACAAAATAGTTATGACAAAGCCTCCCACGAATGCAACGTATCTCAAACTGCATGATGTCATGCATTATGCTTCATTTATTAGCCTTTACTCAAGAAGCATGAATGATCAGTTTAGAATAATCATTTTAACTGGCTGATCCACTTGACATGTCCGCACTAAATTGTCCGTAACTTTTGATTTAGAGTTCAGAATCACATGAATCCAAAGCCCACGTTAATCTAGCTCAATATTCTATTTTGTGACAAAATTCAAAACCGAAATAGCTATGACAAAGATTTCAAGTAATCCAATCTCTCCCCAACTGCGTGATGCTATGCATTATGATACATTTGTAAACATTTGCTCAATGAGCACCAACGATCAGTTTAGAATGATCAATTTCACTAGCAGGTAAAATTGACATGTGCGCACTAAATCGTCTGTAACTTTTGATTTAGAATTCCGAAGGACATGAATCCAATGACCACGTTAACCTAGCTCAATTTTCTAAACTGTGATAAAATTTAAGATAGAAATAGCTACGAGAAAGCATCCCACTAATCCAATGTACCCCAAACTGCGTGATGCCATGCATTATGCTTCATTTATAAGCCTTTTTCTCAAGGAGCACTAGTGATCAGTTTAGATTGATCATTTTAACTGTCCGATCAACTTAAAATGTCCGCACTAAATGGTTAGTAGCTTTTAATTTAGAGTTCCGAATGACACGAATCCAACGGCCATGTTAAGCTAACTTAATAATTTATATTGTGACAAAATTTAGACTGAAATAGCTATGAAAAAACTTCCAAGTAATCCAATGTATCCCAAAGTGTAAGATGCCATGGATTATGCTTCGTTTGTAAACCTTTGCCCAATGAGGACAAATGATCAGTTTAGAATGATCGATTTAACTAGCCGATAAACTTGGCATGTCCGCACTAAATAATCCGTAACTTTTGATTTGGATGAATCCAACACCCACGTTAATTAACCTAGCTCAGTTTTCTATCTTTTGACAAAATTAAAGACAAAAGACTCCCACGAATGCAATGTATCCCAAACTGCGTGATGCCATGCATTATGCTTCATTTATAAGCTTTTACTCAATGAGCACCAGTGATCAGTTAGAATGATTATTTTAACTGGTCGATCAACTCTGCATGTCTGAACTAAATCGTCCGTAACTTTTGATTTTGAGTCCAGAATCACATGAATCCAAAGCCCACGTTAAGCTAGCTCAATATTCTATGTTACAAAATTCAAGACCGAAATAGCTATGACAAAGCTTTCAAGTAATCCAGTCTCTCCCCACCTGCGTGATGCTATGCATTATGATACATTTGTAAACATTTTCTCAATGAGCACCAACGATCAGTTTCGAATGATCAATTTCACTAGCAGGTAAACTTGACATGTCTGCACTAAATCGTCCGTAACTTTTGATTTAGAGTTCCGAATGACATGAATCCAATGAGCACGTTAAGCTAGCTCAATTTTCTATGCTGTGATATAATATAAGACAGAAGTAGCTACGAGAAAGCCTCCCACTCATCCAATGTATCCCAAACTGCTTGATACCATGCATTATGCCTCATTTATAAGCCTTTACTCATGGAGCACCATTCATCAGTTTAGAATGATCATTTTAACCAACCGATCAACTTGACATGGACGCACTAAATCATCCATAACTTTTCATTTAGAGTTTAGAATGACACAAATCCAACGCCCACGTTAAGCTAGCTTAATATTACTGTGACAAAATTTAAGACCAAAATAGCTACGAAAAGAGCTCCAAGTAATCCAATCTATCCCAAACTGCGTGATGCCATGCATTATGATTCATTTGTAAACCTTTGCTCAATGTGAAACAATGATCAGTTTAGAATGATCGATTTAACCAGCCGATAAACTTGGCATGTCCGCACTAAATCGTCGTTAACGTTTTATTTAGAGTTCAAATTGACATGAATCCAATGCCAACGTTAAGCCCGCTAATTTTTCTAAATTGTGACAAAATTAAAAACAAAAATAGCTACGACAAACCCTCCAAGTAATCCAATGTATCCCAAACTACGTGATGCCATGCAATATGCTTCATTTATGACCTTTACTCAAGGAGTACCAATGATACATTTAGAATGATCATTTTAACTTGCCAATCAACTTTACATGTCAGAACTAAATCGTCCGTAACTTTTTATTTAATGTTATGAATGACACGAATCCAATGCCCACGTTAAGATAGCTCAGTATTCTACATTGTAACAAAATATAAGACTAAAATAGCTACGACAAAGCTTCCAAGTAATCCAACCTATCCCAAATTACGTGATGCAATGCATTATGCTTCATTTATAAGCCTTTACTCAATGAGCACTAGTGGTCAGTTTAGAATGATCATTTTAGAATTAACAATTTAACTAGCCGATCAACTTGACATGTCCACACTAAATGGTCTGTAACTTTTGATTTAGAGTTTAGAATGACACAAATCCAATGCCTAAATTAAGCTAGCTCAATATTATATATTGTGACAAAAATTTACACCAAAGTAGCTAAGACAAAGCCTCCAAGTAATCCAATCTATCCCAAACTGCGGAATGGCATGCATTATACTTCATTTGTAAACCTTTACTCAAGGAGCACCAATGATCAGTTCAGAATGATTATTTTAACTAGCCAATCAACTTGAAATGTTCGCACTAAATCATTGATAGCTTTTGATTTCGAGTTCAGAATGACATGAATCCAACGTCCATGTTAAACTAGCTCAATTTCCTATATTGTGACAACATTTGAGACAAAAAGAGTTACCACAAAGCCTTCAAGTAATCCAATCTATCCTAAATTTTTATGCCATGAATTATGTTTCATTTATGAGCCTTTACTCAAGGAGCAGTAACGATCAGTTTAGAATGATCACTTTAATTGACTGATCAATTTGACATGTCCGCACTTAATCCTCCGTAACTTTTGATTTAGAGTTCAAAATAATTGGAAACGCCCTTGTTAAACTAGCTCAATTTTTTGTACTATGACAACATTTGAGACTAAAAAAGCTATAAAACCCTACAAATAATCAAATAAATCATAAACTGCGTGATGCCATGCATTATAGTTCATATATAAGCTTTTACTTAATGAGCACTAGTGATCAATTTAGAATGATCAGTTTAGAATTTACACTTTAACTGGCCAATCAACTTGACATTTCTGCACTAAATCGTCCATAACTTTTGATTTAGAGTTTAGAACGATACAAGTCCAACACCCACATTAAGCTAGCTCAATATTCTATATTGTGACAAAATTGAAGTCCGAAATAGCTACGAGAAAGCCTCCAAGTAATGCAATGTATCCAAAACTGTGTGATGCCATGCATTATACTTCATTTATAAGCCTTTACTCAAGGAGCACCAATGATCAGTTTAGAATAATTATTTAACTGGCCAATCAATTTGACATGTATGCATTAAATCGTCTGTAGCTTTTGATTTAGAGTTCTGAATGACATGAATCCAACACCCACATTAAACTAGCTCAATTTTCAATATTGTGACAACATTTGAGACTGAATGAGCTACCACAAAGCCTTCAAGTAATCCAATCTATCCTAAACTGTGTGATGTCATGAATTATGCTTCATTTATAAGCCTTTACTCAAGGAGCACTCAATGATCAGTTTAGATTGATCACTTTAACTGGCCGATCAACTTGACATGTTCGCGCTAAATTGTCCCTAACTTTTAATTTAGAGTTCAAAAGGACATGAATCCAACGCCAAAGTTAAACTAGCTCGTTCTTTATTTTTTTGACAACATTTGAGACTGAAAGAGCTACCACAAAGCATTCAGGTAATCCAATCTATCCTAAACAGCGTGATGCCTTGCATTATGAGTTATTTATAAGCCTTTGATCAAGGAGAACCAATGATCAGTTTATAAGGATCATTTAAACCGGCCTATCAACTTGACATGTATGCATTAAATATTATGTAGCTTTTGATTTATAGTTTAGAATGACATGAATCCAATGCCCACGTTACACTAGCTCACTTTTCTAGATTGTGACTACATTTGAGACAAAAAACGAGCTACCACAAAGCCTTCAAGTAATCCAGTCTATCCTAAACTGCGTGATGCAATGAATTATGCTTTATTTATGAGTCTTTACTCGGGGAGCACTAATGATCTGTTTAGAATGATCACTTTAGCTAGCCGATCAAATTGACATGTGTGCACTAAATCGTCCGTAACTTTTGATTAAAAGTTCAGAATCAAATGAATCCAACGCCCATGTTAAACTAGCTCAATGTTCTATATTGTGACTACAATTGAGACAAAAAAAACAGCTACCACAAAACCTTCAAGTAATCCAATCTATCCTAAACTGCGCGATGAAATGAATTATGCTTCATTTATAAGCCTTTACTCAAGGAGCACTAATGATCAGTTTAGAATGATCACTTTAACTAGCTGATCAACTTGACATGTGTGCACTAAATTTTCTGTAACTTTGATTTAGAGTTCAGAATGACATGAATCCAATGCTCTTGTTAAACTAGCTCAAATTTCTATATTGTGACAACATTTGAGACTGAAAGAGCTACCACAAAGCCTTCTTATTATCCAATATATTCCAAACTGGGTGATGCCATGCATTATGACCATTTTAGAATGATCAATTTATTTGGCTGATCAACTTGACATGTCCGCACTAAATCCTTCGTAACTTTTGATTTAGAGTTGAGAATGACACAAATCCAACGCCCACGTTAACCTAGCTCAATATTCTATATCGTGAAAAGTTTGAAGTCCGAAATAGCTGCGACAAGTCCTCCAACTAATCCAATGTATCCAAAACTGTGTGATGTCATGCATTATGCTTCATTTATAAGCCTTTACTTAAGAAGCACTAATGATCAGTTTGGAATGACCAGTTTAGAATGTTCAATTTAGAATGATCACTTTAACTGGCCGATCAATTTGACATGTCTGCACAAAATCGTCTGTAACTTTTTTAGTTAGAATTCAAAATGACACGAATCCAACACCCACATTAAACTAGCTCAATTTTCTATATTGTGAAAAATATTTGAGACCGAAAGAGCTACCACAAAGCCTTCAAGTAATCTAATCTATCCTAAACTTTGTGATGCCATGCTTTATGATTTATTTATAAGCATTTACTCAAGGAGCACCAATGATCAGTTTAGAATGATCATTTTAACTGGCTGATCAACTTGATATGTACGCACCAAATCGTCTGGAGCTTTTAATTTAGAGTTCGGAATGACATGACTCCAACGCCCACATTAAACTAGCTCAATTTTCTATATTGTGACATATTTGAGACTGAAAGAGCTACCACAAAGCCTTTAATTAATCCAATATATCCTAAACCGGGTGATGCCATGTATTATGCTTCATTTATAAGCCTTTACTCAAGGAGCACTAATGATAAGTTCAGAATGATCACTTTAACAGGCCGATCAACATGACATGTCCGTACTAAATTGTCCGTAACTTTTGATTTAGAGTTCAGAATGACACGAATCCAATGCTCACATAAAAGTAGCTGAATTTTATATATTTTGACAACATTTGAGACTGAAAGAGCTACTAGAAAGACTTAAAGTAATCCAATCTATCCTTAACTGTGTGCAACTATGCTTGATTTATAAGCCTTTACTCAAGGAGCACTAGTGATCAGTTTATAATGATCATTTAGAATTATCACTATAACTGGCCGATCAACTTCACATGGTCGTACTAAATCAACTATAACTTTTGGTTTAGAGTTCAGAATGACACAAATCCAATACTCACGTTAAGCTAGTTCAGTATTCTATATTGTGAGAAAATTTAAGACCGACATAGCTATGGCAAAGCCTCCAAGTAATCCAATCTATCCCAAACTACGTGATGCCAAACATTATGCTTCATTTGTAAACTTTTGCTCAATGAGCACTGATGGTCAATTTAGAATCATCAGTTTGGAATGATCAATTAAACTAGCCGATAATCTTGACATGTCCCCACTAAATCGTCCATAACTTTTGATTTACAGTTCAGAATGACATGAATCCAACGACCACGATAAGCTAGCTCAATTTTCTATATCGTGACAAAATTTAAGACCAAAATAGCTACCACAAATCCTCCAACTAATCCAATGTATCTAAAACTGCGTGATGCCATGCATTATGCTTCATTTATAAGCCTTTACTTGATGAGCATCAATGACCAGTTTAGAATGATCATTTTAACTGGCCGATCAACTTGACATCTACGCACTAAATCGTACATAACTATTGATTTAGAGTTTGGAATTACACGAATCCAATGCCGACGTTAAAGTAGCTCAAGTTTCTGCATTGTGACAACATTTCAGACTAAAAGAGCTACCACAAAGCCTTCAAGTAATCCAATCTATCCTAAACTACATGATGCCATGCATTATGCTTCATTTATAAGCCTTACTCAAGGAGCACTAATGATCAGTTTAGAATGATCACTTTACCGATCAACTTCATATGTCCGCACTAAATTGCCTGAACGTTTGATTTAGAGTTCCGAATGACACGAATCCAATGCCCACGTTAAAGTAGCTCAATTTTCTATATTGTGACAACATTTGACATTGAAAGAGCTACCACAAAGCCTTCAAGTAATCCATTCTAAACTGACCTTTGGCTTCTTTTTGCTCAGGTTCAAGCTGTTCCTTTAGTTATGGTTCCTTGCTGGCCATGCTCACATCAATTTATAAGCATTTACTCAAGAAGCACCAATGATCAGTTTAGAATGATCATTTTAACTGGGGGATCATCTTGACATGTGCGCACTAAATCGTCTGTAACTTCTGATTTAGAGTTCAGAATGACATGAATCCAACACCCACGTTAAGCTAGCTCAATTTCTATATTGTGACAACATTTTAGACTGAAAGAGGTAACACAAAGCTTTCAAGTAATCCAATCTATCCTAAACGGCATGATGCCATCCAATAATCTTCATTTATAACCTTTTACTCAAGGAGCACAAATGATCAGTTTAGAATGACCAATTTAACTAGCCGACAAACTTGACATATCCACACTAAATCGTCCGTAACTTTAGATTTAGAGTTCATAATAACATGAATCAAATGCCCACGTTAAGGTAGCTCAATGTTTAATATTGTGGCAAAAATTTAAAACCGAAATAGCTACAACAAAGCCTCCAAGTAATCCAATGTATCCCAAACTGTGCGTGACATGCATTATGCTTCATTTACAAATCTTTTCTAAAGGAGCACCAATGATCAGTTTTGAATGATCATTTTAACTAGTCGATCAACTTGACATGTACGCATTAAATCATTTGTAACTTTTGATTTAGAATTCAGAATTACACGAATCCAACACCCACGTTAATCTAGCTAAATATTATAAATTATGACAAAAAATAACACCAAAATAGCCACGAGAAATCCTCCAAGTAATCCAATCTATCCCAAATTACGTGATACCATGGATTATGCTTCATTTATACACCTTTACTCAATGGTCAGCTACGATCAGTGTAAAATGATCATTTTAACTAGCTGATAAACTTGACATGTCCGTACTAAATCGTCTTTAACATTTGATTTAGAGTTTAAAATGACATGAATTTATCACCCACGTTAATCTAGCTGAATTTTCAATATCGTGACAACATTTGAAACTGAAATAGCTACGACAAAGCCTCCAAATAATCCAATGTATCCCAAACTACGCGATGCCATGCATTATGCTTTGTTTGTAAACCTTTGCCCAATGAGCACCAATGATCAGTTTAGAATGATCGATTTAACTAGCGGACATGTCAAGTTTATCACCTAGTGAAAATGATCATTCTAAACTGATCATTACTGTTCATTGAGAAAGGTTTACAAATGATGCATAATGTATAGCATCAAGCAGTTTGAGATAGATAGGATTACTTGGAGGCTTTGTCAAAGCCATTTCGGTCTTAAATTTTGTCACAATATAGATTATTGTGTTAGGTTAACGTGGGCGTTGGATTCGTGTCATTCTGAACTCAAAAACAAATGTTACGGACGATTTAGTGCGGAAAGTTCATGTTGATCGTCCAGTTAAAATGATAATTCTAAATTGAACATTGGTGCTCCTTGAGTAAAGGCTTATAAATGAATCATAATGCATGACATCACGAAGTTTGGGATACATTGGATTACTTTGAGGCTTTCTCGTAGCTCTTTGAGTCTCAAATGTTGTCACAATATTGAAAATGTAGGTTGATTAACATCAGCGTTGGATTCATGTCATTTTGAGTTCAAAATCAAATGTTAAAGACGATTTAGTGGGGACATGTCACGGTTATCAGCTAGTTAAAATGATCATTCTAAACTGATAATTGGTACTCATTGAGCAAAGGTTTACAAATGAAGTATAAGGCATGGCGTCACGCAGTTTGGGAAAGATTGCCATACTTGGACGCTTTGTCATAGCTATTCGGTCTTAAATTTTGGGTCAATATAGAATATTGAGCTAGCTTAATTTGGGTGTTGGATTCGTGTCATTGTGAACTCTAAATCAAAAGTTACGAATGATTTATTGCGGGAATGTCAAGTTGATCGGCCAGTTAAAATGATCATTCAAAACTGATCATTGGTGCTCCTTGAATAAATGCTTATGAATGAAGCATAATGCATGATATCACGCAGTTTGGGATACATTGGATTACTTTGAGGTTTTGTCCTAGCTCTTTTAGTCTGAAATGTTGTCACAATAATGAAAATTGAGCAAGATTAACGTGGCCATTGGATTCATGTCTTTTGAGCTCTAAATCAAATGTTAAAGACGATTTAGTGCGGACATGTTAAGTTGATTAGCTAGTTAAAATAATCATTATAAACTGATCATTGGTGCTCATTGAGCAAAGGTTTAGAAATGAAACATAATGCATGGCATCACGGAGTTTTGGATAGATTGGATTACTCAGAGGCTTTGGTATAGCTATTTCAGTATTAAAGTTTTTTCCACAATATGTAAGATTGAGCTACATTAATGTGGACGTTGGAATCGTGTAATTCTCAACTCTAAATCAAAAGTGACGGACGATTTAGTACGGGCATGTCAAGTTGATCGGCCAGTTTAAATGATTGTTCTAAACTGACCACTGGAGGTCCTTGAGTAAAGGCTTATAAATGAAACATAATGCATGGCATCACATAATTTAGGATACATTGGATTATTTGGAGGTTTTTTCATTGCTTTTTTAGTCTCAAATGTTGTCACAGTATTGGAAATTTAGTTAGATTGTTGTGGCCATTGGATTCCTGTCATTTTAAGCTCTAAATAAAATGTTAAAGATGATTTAGTGTGGACATGTCAAGTTGATCAGCTAGTTAAAATGATAATTCTAAACTGATCATTGGTTCTCATTGATTAAAGGTTTACAAACGAAGCATAACGCATGGCATCATGCAGTTTGGGATATATTGGATTACTATTTCGTAGCTATTTTGGTCTTAAATTCTGTCACATAACGTAGCATAACGTAGCTATTTCGGACTTAAATTCTGTCACAGTATAGAATATTGAGCTAGCTTAACGTGGGCATTGAATTTGTGTCATTCTGAACTCTAAATCAAAAGTTATGAACGATTTAGTGCGGACATGTCAAGTTGATCGGTCGGCTAAAATGATCATGGGTGCTCATTGACTAAAGGCTTATAAATGAAGCACATTGCATGACATCATGCAGTTTGGGATACACTGGATTACCTGGAGGCTTTTTTGTAGTTCTTTGAGTTTCAAATGTTTTCACAATATTGAAAATTGAGGTAGATTAACGTGGCCAATGGATTCATGTCATTTTGAGCTCTAAATCAAATGTTACAGAAAATTTAGAGGCATGGCATCAGGCAGTTTGGGATACATTGGATTACTTGGAACCTTTTTTGTACCTCTTTCAGTCTTAAATTTTGTCACAATATTGAGAATTGAGCTAGATTAATGTGGACGTTGGATTCGTGTCATTCTAACTCTAAATCAAAAGTTACGGATGATTTAGTGCGGATATGTAAAGTTTATTGGCTTGTTATATTGATCATTCTAAGCTGATCATTGGTGCTGATTGAGCAAAGGTTTACAAATGAAGTATAATGCATGACATCACGTAGTTTGTGGATAGAATGGATAACTTGGAGGCTTTGTCATAACTATTTTGGTCTTAAATTTATTCAAAATATAGAAAACTAAACTAGCTTAACGTGGGCATTGGATTCGTGTCATTCGGAACTCTAAATCAATAGTTACGAACGATTTAGTGCGGATATGTCATGTTGTCATGTCATTTTGAGTTCAAAATCAGATGTTAAAGACGATTTTGTGTGGAAATGTCAAGTTGATCAGCTAGTTAAAATGATCATTCTAAACTGATCATTGTTGCTCATTAAGCAAAGGTTTAAATCAAGTATAATGCGTGGCATCACGGTGTTTTGAATAGATTGGATTACTTGGAGGCCTTGTCGTAGCTATTTTGGTCTTAAATTTTGGCACAATATAAAATATTGAGCTAGCTTAACTTGGACGTTGAATTCCTGTCATTCTGAACTCTAAAGCAAAAGTTACGGACGATTTGCTGTAGACATGTCAAGTTGATAGGCCAGTTAAGATGACCACTCTGAACTGATCATTGGTGGTCCTTGAGTAAAGGTATATAAATGAAGCATAATGCACGGCATCACGAAGTTTGGGATACATTGGATTACTTGGAGGCTTTGTCCTAGCTCTTTTAGTCTTAAATGTTGTAACAATATTGAAAATTGAGATAGATTAACGTGGCCGTTGGATTTGTGTCATTCTTAACTCTAAATCAAAAATTACGGATGGTTTAGTGCTGACATGTTAATATTATCGGCTTGTTAAATTTATCATTCTAAACTGATCATTGGTGCTCATTGAGCAAATGTTTACAAATGAAGCGTAATGCATGGCCTCACGCAGTTTGAGATACATTGGATTACTTCTAGGCTTTGTCCTAGCTCAAAGGTTTTAGTGCATACATGTCAAGTTGATCGGCCAGTTAGAATGATCATTCAAAACTGATCATTGGTTGTCCTTGAGTAAAGGCTTATAAATAAAGCATAATGCATGGCCTCACGCAGTTTGGGATACATTGGATTACTTCGAGGCTTTGTCCTAGCTCAAATGTTGTCACAATATTGAAAATTGAGCTAGATTAACATGGCCATTGGATTCATCTCGTTTTAAGCTCAAAATCAAATGTTAAAGATGATTTAGTGAGGACATGTCAAGTTGATCAGCAAGTTAAAATGATAATTCTAAAATGATCATTGGTTCTCATTGAGCAACGGTTTACAAATCAAGCACAATGCATGGCATCACACATTTTGTAATAGATTGGATTACTTGGAGACTTTGTCATAGCTATTTCCGTCTTAAATTTTGGCACAATATAAAATACTGAGCTAGCCTAACTTGGACGTTGGATTCCTGCTATTCGGAATTCTAAAAGTTACAGACGATTTGTTGCAGACATGTCAAGGTTATCAGCCAGTTATAATGATCATTCTAATTTGATCATTGGTGGTCCTTCAGCAAAGGCTTATAAATGAAGCATAATGCATGCCATCAAGCAGTTTGGGATACATTGGATTACTTCGAGGCTTTGTCCTAGCTCTTTCAGTCTCAAATGTTGTCACAATATTGAAAATTGAGCTAAATTAACATGGCCATTGGATTAATGTCATTTTAATCTTTAAATCAAATGTTAAAGATGATTTTGTGGGGGCATGTCAAGTTGATCAGCTAGTTAAAATGATCATTCCAAACTGATCATTGGTGCTCATTGAGCAAAGGTTTACAAATAAAGCATAATGCCTGCCCTCACGCAGTTTGGGATAGATTGGATTACTTGGAGGCTTTGTCGTAGCTATTTCATTCTAAAATTTTGGCGCAATATAAAATATTGAGATAGCTTAATTTGGACATTGGATTCTTGTCATTCTGAATTCTTAATCAAAAGTTACAAACGATTTGTTGAAGACATGTCAAGTTGATCAGGTAGTTAAAATGATCACTCTAAACTAATAATTGGTGGTCTTTGAGTAAAGGCTTATAAATGAAGCATAATGCATGACATCACGTAGTTTGGGATACATTGGATTACTTCGAGGCTTTGTCCTCGCTCTTTCAGTCTCAAATGTTATCACAATATTGAATATTGAGCTAGATTAACGTGGCCATTGGTTTCATGTCATATTAATCTCTAAATCATATGTTAAAAATGATTTAGTGGGGATATGTCAAGTTGATCAGCTACTTAAAATGATCATTTTAAACTGATCATTTGTGCTCACTGAACAAAGGCTTACAAATTAAGCATAATGCATGGCATCACACCATTAGGGATAGAATGGATTACCTGGAGGATTTGTTGTAGCTATTTCGATCTTAAATTTTGGCCCAATACAAAATATTGAGCTAGTTTCACTTCGGCGTTGGATTCGAGTCATTCTGAACTCTAAATCAAAAGTTACGGACGATTTGTTGCGGACATGTCCAGTTGATCGGTCAGTTAAAATGATCATTCTAAACTGATTATTGGTGCTACTTTAGTAAAGCATTATAAATGAAGCATAATGCATGGCATCACACAGATTGGGATACATTGGATTACTGGGAGGGTTTGTTGTCACTCGTTAAGTTTTAAATGTTGCAACAATCTTGAAAATTGAGCTAGATTAGTGTGGCCGTTGGATTCATGTCATTCTGAACTCTAAATCAAAAGTTACGATGGTTTAGTGCGGACATGCTAATTTTATCGGCTTGATAAATTGATCATTCTAAACTGATCGTTGATGCTCATTGAGCAAAGGTTTACAAATGAAGCATAATGCATGTCATCACGCAGTTTGGGATAGATTGGATAACTTGGAGGGTCTGTCGTAAATATTTCATTCTTAAATTTAATCACAATATAGAAAACTAAACAAGTTAACGTGGGCGTTGGATTTGTGTCATTCTGAACACTAAATCAATAGTTAGAAACGATTTAGTGCAGATATGTCGTGTTGATCGTCCAATTATAATGATCATTCTAAACTGATCATTGGTGCTCCTTGAGTAAAGGCTTATAAATGAAGCATAATGCATGGCATCACGCAGTTTGGGATACATTGGATTACTTGGAGGCTTTGTAGTATCTTTTTGAGTCTCAAATGAAGTCACAATATTGAAAATTGAGAAGGATTAACGTGGTCGTTGGATTCATGTCATGTTGAGCTATAAATCAAATGTTAAAGACGATTTAATGGGGACTTGTCAAGTTGAGCAGCTAGTTAAAATGATCATTCTAAACTGATCAATGGTGCTCATTAAGCAAAGGTTTACAAATGAAGCATAATGCATGAAATCACACAGTTTAAGATATATTGGATTACTTGGAGGCTTTCTCGTAGCTATTTTGGTCTTAAATTTTGGCACAGTATAGAATATTAAGCTAGCCTAACTTTGACGTTGGATTCCAATCAAAAGTTACGGACCATTTGTTGGAGACATGTCATGTTTATCGGCCAGTTAAAATGATCATTCTAGACTGNATGCATGGCATCACGAAGTTTTGGATACATTGGATTACTTGGAGGCTTTGTAGTAGCTCTTTCAATCTTAAGTATTATCACAATATGGAAAATTGAGCTAGCTTAATGTGGGCGTTGCACTCATGTTATTTTGAGCTCTATATCAAATGTTAAAGACTATTTAGTGCGTAAATGTCAAGTTGATCACGTAGTTAAAATGATAATTCTACACTGATCATTGGTGCTCCTTGAATAAATTCTTATAAATGAAGCATAATGCATGACTTCACGGAGCTTGGAATACATTAAATTTCTTGGAGGGTTTATTGTAGCTATTTCTGTGTTAAATTTCAACACAATATAAAAACTTGAGCTAGATTAACGTGGGCATTGGATTCGTGTCATTCGGAAATCTAAATCAAAAGTTTCAGACGATTTAGTGCAAACGTGTCAAGTTGATCGGCAAGTTAAAATGATCATTATAAACTGATCGTTGGTGCTCCTTGAGTAAAGGCTTATCAAGGAAGCGTAATGCATGCATCACGCATATTTGGATACATTGGATTACTTGGAGGCTTTGTAGTAACTCTTTCAGTCTCAAATATTGTCAAAATATGTAATATTGAGCTAGGGTAATGTGGGTGTTGGATTCGTGTCATTTTGAACTCTAAATCAAAAGTTACCGATGATTTTGGGCGTACATGTGAAGTTGATCAGCCAGTAAAAATGATCATTTCAAACTGATCATTGGAGCTACTTGAGTAAAGGCTTATAAATGAAGCATAATGCATGGCATCACGCAGTTTGGGATACATTGAATTACCTGGAGACTTTGTCGTAGCTCTTTGAGTCTCAAATATTGTTACAATATAGAAAATTGAGCTGGCTTAACGTGGGTGTTAGATTCGTGTCATTCTGAACTCTAAATCCAAAGTAACGGCCGTTTTAGTAAAAACATTTAAAGTTGATCATCCAGTTAAAATGATCATTCTAAACTGATCATTGGTGCTCCTTCAGTAAAGGCTTATAAATGAAACATAATGCATGGCATTACACAGTTCGAGATACATTGGATTACTTGGATGCTTTGTTGTACCTCTTTCAGTCTCAAATGTTGCAACAATATAGAAAATTGAGCTAGCTTAACGTGGGCGTTGGATTCGTGTCATTCGGAACTCTAAATCAAAAGTTACACAGTGTTTAGTGCGGACATGTCAAGTTGATCGGCAAGTTAAAATAATCATTCTAAACAGATAATTGGTGGACCTTGAGTAAAAGCTTATAAATGAAGCAAAATGCATGGCTTTACGCAGTTTGAGATAAATTGGATTACTTTGAGGCTTTTGCGTAGCTATTTTAGTCTCAAATATTGTCACAATATGGAAAATTGAGCTAGGTTATCGTGGGCGTTGGACTTATGTTATTTTGAGCCCTAAATAGAAAGTTAAAGATGATTTAGTGCCAACGTGTCAAGTTTATCAGCTAGTTAAGATAATCATTCCAAACTAATCATTGGCGCTCCTTGAGTAAAGGGTTATAAATGAAGCATAATGCATGCCATCACGCTGTTTGGGGTAGATTGGATTACTTGGATTCCTTGATTAAAGGCTTATAAATGAAGCATAATGCATGGCATCATGCTAATTGGGATGTATTGGATTACTTGGATTCCTTTTGGTTGTTATTTTGTCTTAAATTTTGTCACAATATAGAAAATTGAGCTAGCTTAACGTGCACGTTGGATTCATGTCATTTTGAACTCTAAATCAAAAGTTATGGATGATTTAGAGCGGACATGTCAAGTTGATCGACCAGTTAAAATGATCATTCTAAACTGATCATTGGTGCTTTTCGAGTACAGGCTTAGAAATGAAGCATAATGCATGGCATCACGAAGTTTGGGATATATTGGATTACTTGAAGGCATTTTTGTAGTTCTTGCAGTCTCAAATGTTGTCACAATATAGAAAATAGAACTAGTTTGACGTGGGTGTTGGACTCATGTCATTTTGAGCTCTAAATAAAACGTTAATGATGATTTAGTGCGGACATGTCAAGTTGAACAGCCAGTTAAAAGATCATTATAAACTTATCTATTGTGCTCCTTAAGTAAAGGCTTATGAATGAAGCAAAATGCATGGCATCTCGCAGTTTGGAATTGATTGGACTACTTGGACACTTTGTCGTAGCTATTTCCGTCATAAATCTTGTCATTATATAGAAAGTTGAGCTAGCTTAACTTGGGCATTGTATTCGTATCATTTTGAACTCTATATCAAAAGTTATGGACTATTTAGTGCGGACATGTCACGTTGATCAGCCAGTTAAAATGATTATTCTAAACTTATCATTGGTTCTCCTTTAGTAAAAGCTTATAAATGAAGCATAATGCATGGCATCACGTAGTTTGGGATACATTGGATTACTTGAAGGCCTTGGCATAACTATTTCAGTCCTAATTGTTGTCAAAATATAGAAAATTGAGACAGCTTAACGTGGACATTGGATTCGTGTAAATGTGAACTCTAAATCAAAGTTAGGAATGATTTAGTGCGGATATATCAAGTTGATCGGCCAGTAAAAATTATCATTCTCAAATGATCATTGGTGCTCCTTGCTTAAAGTCTCTTTCGGTCTCAAATTTTGTCACAATACGGAAAATTGAGCTAGCGTAACATGGGCGTTTGACTAATGTTATTTTAAGCACTAATCAAAATTTAAAGATGATTTAGTTTGGACATTTCAAGTTGAGTGGCTAGTTAAAATGATCATTCTAAACTGATCATTGGTGCTCATTAAGTAAATGCTTATAAATGAAGCATAATGCATGGCATCACCCAGTTTGGGATACATTGTAGTACTTGAAGGGGTTTACATAGCTCTTTCACTCTCCAATGTAATCACAATATAGAGAATTGAGCTAGCTTAATGTAGGCGTTGGACTCGTGTCATTCTGAATTCTACATCAAAAGTTAAAGACGATTTAGTGCTGACATTTTAAGTTGATCACCCAGTTAAAATTCTCATTCTAAACTGATCATTGGTGATTCTTGAGTAAAGGATTTTAAATGAAGGATAATGCATGGCATTACGTAGTTTGGGATACATTGGATTATTTGGAGGCTTTTACGTACCTCTTTCAGTCTCCAATGTTGTCACAATATAGAAAACTGACCTAGCTTAACGTGGACTCATGACATTTTGAGCTCTAAATGAAACGTCAAAGACTATTTAGTGCAGACATGTAAAGTTGATCATTTAGTTAAAATGATCATTCCAAACTTATCATTAGTGCTCCATGAGTAAAGGCTTATAAATGAAACATAATGTATGGTATCTCGCAGTTTGGAATAGATTGGATTACTTGGGCGCTCTGTTGAAGCTATTTTCGCCTTAAATTTTGTCAATATATAGAAATTTGAGCTAGCTTTATGTGGGCTTTCGATTCGTGTCATTTTGAACTTTAAATTAAAAGATACGGATGATTTAGTGCGGACATTTCAAGTTGATCAGCCAGTTAAAATGATCATTCTAAACTGGTCATTGGTGCTCTTTGAGTAAAGGTTTATAAATGAAGCAAAATGCATGGCATCACGCAGTTTGGGATACATTGGATTACTTGGAGGTTTTGTCGTAGCTCTTTTAGTCTCAAATGTTATCAAAATATAGAAAATTAAGCTAGCTTTACATGTGCGTTCGATTCATGTCATTCTCACCTCCAAATCAAAAATACTTGATGATTTAGTGCGGACATGTCAAGTTGATCGGCCAGTTAAAATGATCATTCTAAACTGATCATTGCTGCTCCTTAAGTGAAGGCTTATAAATGAATTATAATGCATGCCATCGCGTAGTTTGGGGTACATTGGATTATTTTGAGGCTTTTACGTACCTCTTTCAATCTCAAATAGTGTCTCAATATGGAAAATTGAGCTACCTTAACGTGGGCGCTGGACTCATGTCATTTTGAGCTCTAAATCAAGCTTTAAAGACGATTTAGTGCGGATATGTCAAGTTGATCAGCTAGTTAAAATGATCATTCCAAACTTATCATTGGAGCTCCTTGAGTAAAGGCTTATAAATGAAGCATAATGCATTGGATTACTTGAAGGCTTTGCCGTACCTCTTTCAGTCTCAAATGTTGTCACAATATAGAAACTTGTGCTAGCAAATCGTTGGCGTTGGAGTCGTGTCATTCTGAACTCTAAGTCAAAAGTTACAGACGATTTAGTGCAAACATGTCAAGTTGATCGGCCGGTTAAAATGATCATTCTAAACTAATCATTGGTGCTCATTGAGTAAAGGCTCGTAAATGAAGCATAATGCATGTCATCACGCAGTTTGGGATATATTGGATTACTTGGAGGTTTTTTCCTAGCTCTTTCAGTCCCAAATGTTGTCACAATATAGAAACTTGTGCTAGCTAAACGTGGGTGTTGGATTTGTGTTATTCAGAACTCTATATCAAAAGTTACGGACGATTTAGTGCGTACATGTCAAGTTGATCGGCCAGTTAAAATGATCATTCTAAATTGATCATTGGTGCTCCTTGAGTAAAGGATTATAAATGAAGCATAATGCATGGCATCATGCTGTTTCGGATACATTGGATTGCTTGGAGGCATTTTCGTAGCTATTTCAGTCACAAATGTTGCAACATTATGGAAAATTGAGGTAGCTTAACGTGGGTGTTGATCTAAATCAAAACTTAAAGATGATTTAGTGCGGACATGTCAAGTTGTTCAGTTAGTTAAAATGATCATTCTAAACTGATCATTGGTGCTCCTTGAATAAAGGCTTATAAATGCAGTATAATGCATGGCATCACGCAATTTGGGCTAGATTGGATTACTTGGATGCTTTGTCATAGCTATTTCGGACTTAAATTTTTTCACAATATTGAAAATTGAGCTAGCTTCGATGGCGTTGGTTTTTTCTCATTTTGAACTCAAAATCAAAAGTTACCAGTGATTTAGTGCGGACATTTCAATTTGATCGGCTAGTTAAAATGATCGTTCTAAAATGATCATTGGTACTCCTTGAGTAAAGGTTAAAAAATGAAGAAAAATGCATATAATCACGCAGTTTGGGATACATTGGAATACTTGGAGGCTTAGTCATACCTCTTTCAGTATCAAATATTGTCACAATATAGAAACTTGGTAGCTAATCGTGGGCGTTGGATTCATGTCATTCTGAACTCTAAATCCAAAGTTACAGATGATTTAGTGCGGACTATCAAGTTGATGGTCCGGTTAAAATGATCATTCTTAACTAATCATTGGTGCTGCTTGAGTAAAGGCTCGTAAATGAAGCATAATGCATGTCATCACATAGTTTGGGATACATTGGATTACTTCGAGGCTTTTTTGTAGCTCTTTCAGTCTCAAATGTTGTCACAACATAGTAACTTGTGCTAGCTAAACGTGGGCATTGGATTTGTGTCATTTTGAACTCAAAATCAAAAGTTAAGATGATTTAGTGTGGACATGTCAATTTGATCGGCTAGTTGAAATGATCATTCTGAACTGTTCATTGGTGCTCCTTGAGTAAACGCTTATAAATGAAGCATAATGCATACCACCACACAGTTTTGGATACATTGCATTACTTCGAGGCTTTGTGGTAGCTCTTTTAGTCTCAAATGTCGTCACAATATAGAAACTTGTGTTAGCTAAACGTGAGCGTTGGATTCGTATCATCCTGAACTCTTAATCAAAACATACGGACGATTTTGTGCGGACATGTCAATTTGGTCGGCTAGTTAAAATGATCATTCTAAACTAATCATTGGTGCTCCTTGAGTAAAGGCTTATAAATGAAGCATAATCCATGTCATCACTCAGTTTGGGATACATTGGATTACTTGGAGGCTTTGTCGTAGCTCTTTGAGTCTCAAATGTTGTCACAATATAGAAACTTGTGTAAGTTAAACGTGAGCGTTGGATTCATGTCATTCTAAACTCTTAATCAAAAGTTACGGACAATTTAGTGTGGACATGTCAATTTGATCGGCCAGTTAAAATGATCATTAAATTGATCATTGGGGCTTCTTGAGTAAAAGGCTTATAAATGAATAAATGCATGGCATCACATAGTTTGGGATACATTGGATTACTTGGAGGCTTTTTCATAGCTCTTTAATTCTCAAATGTTCCATGATGTGGAAAATTGAGATAGCTTAACATGTTGCTGGATTCTCGTCATTCTGAACTCTAAACCAAAAGTTACAGACGATTTAGTGAGGACATGTCAAGTTGATCGGCCTGTTAAAATGATCATTCTCAACTTATCATTGGTGCTCCTTGCGTAATGGCTTATAAATGAAGCATAATGCATGGCATCATGCTGTTTGGGATAAATTGGATTGCTTGGATGCTTATTTGTAGCTCTTTCAATCTCAAATGTTGTCACATTATGGACAATTCAGCTAGCTTAACATGGGCTTTGGACTCATGTTATTTGGAGCTCTAAATCAAAAGTTAAAGATGATTTAGTGCGGACAAGTCAAGTTGATCAGTTGGTTAAAATGATCAGTATAAACTGATCATTTGTGCTCTTTGAGTAGAGGCTTATAAATGAAGCATAAGGCATGGCATCAAGCAGTTTGGGACAGATTGGGATAGATTGGATTACTTGGAGGCTTTTCCATAGATATTTCGTACTTAAATTTTTTCACAATATTGAAAATTGAGCTAGCTTAACGTAGGCGTTGGATTTGTTTCATTTTGAACTCAAAATCAAAAGTTATATACGATTTATTGTGGACTTGTTACATTGATCGGCCAGTTAAAATGATCATTCTAAAACTGATCATTGGTGCTCCTGGAGTAAAGGCTTATAAATGAAGCATAATGCATGTCATCACGGAGTTTGGGATACATTGGATTATTTTGGAGGTTTGTGATAGCTCTTTCAGTCTCAAATGGTGTCACAGTATATAAACTTGTGCTAGCTAAACGTGGGCATTGGATTCGTGTCATTCTGAACTCTAAATCAAAAGTGCTGGACAATTTAGTGCGGACATGTCAAGTTGATCGGCCAATTAAAATGGTCATTCTAACTGATCATTGGTGCTTCTTGACTAATGGATTATAAATGAAGCAAAATGCATGGCATCATGCAGTTATGGATAGATTGGATTACTTGGAGGCTTTGTCGTAGCTCTTCCAGTTTCAAATGTTGTCACAATATGGAAAATTGATCTAGATTAACCTAGGCGTTGGACTCATGTTATTTTTAGCTCTAAATAAAAAGTTAAAGATCATTTAGCGTGAACATGTCAAGTTGATCAGCTAGTTAAAAGCATCATTCTAAACTGATCATTGGTGCTCCTTAAGTAAAGGCTCATAAATAAAGCATATGCATTGCATCCAACAGTTTGGGACACAATTGATTACTTGGAGGCTTTTTCATAGCTCTCTCAGTTTCAAATGTTGTCATTATATAGAAAATTGAGCTAGATTTACATGGACGTTGGACTCATGTTATTTTTAGCTCTAAATCAAAAGGTAAAGGCGATTTAGTGCGGACATGTCAAGTTGATCAGTTAGTTAAAATGATCATTCTAAACTGATCATTGGTGCTCCTTGAGTGAAGTCCTATAAATTGAGTATAATGCATTGCATCACACAGTTTGGATAGATTGGATTACATGGAGGCTTTGTCATAGCTATTTCGAACTTAAATTTTGTCCCAATATTGAAAATTGAACTAGTTTAACGATGGCATTGGATTTGTGTCATTTGAACTCAAAATCAAGAGTTACGAATTATTTAGTACGAAGATGTCAAGATTATCAGCCAGTTAAAATGATCATTCTAAACTGATCGTTTGTGCTCCTTGCATAAAGGCTTATAAATTAAGACTAATTCATGTCGTCACGCAGTTTGGGATACATTGGATTACTTGGAGGCTTTGTTGTAGCTCTTTGAGGCTCAAATGTTCTCAAAAAATAGATAGTTGTGCTAGCTAAACGTGGGTGTTGGATTCGTGTCATTCTGAACTCTAAATCAAAAGTTATAGACGATTTAGTGAGGACATGTCAAGTTAATTGTCAAGTTAAAATGATCATTCTAAACTGATCATTGGTGCTCCTTGATTAAAGCCTTACAAATGAAGCATAATGCATTGCATCACGTAGTTTTTTATAAATTGTATTACTTATAGGCTTTTTCAAAGCACTTTTAGCCTCAAATTTTGTCACAATATTTAAAATTGAACTAGCTTAACATGGGCGTTGGACTCATGTTATTTTGAGCTCTAAATCAAAAGTTAAAGACGATTTAGTGTGGACATGTCAAGTTGATCTATTAGTTAAAATGATCATTCTAAACTGATCATTGGTACTCCTTGAGTGAAGGCCTATAAATGGAGTATAATGCATTGCATCACACAGTTTGGATAGATTAGATTACTTGGAGGCTTTGTCGTAGCTATTTCGAACTTAAATTTTGTCCCAATATTGAAAATTGAGCTATCTTAACGATGGCATTGGATTTGTGTCATTTTGAACTCAAAATCAAGAGTTATGAATGATTTAGTACGAAGATGTCAAGTTGATCGGCCAGTTAAAATGATCATTCTAAACTGATCATTGGCGCTCCTTGCATAAAGGCTTATAAATTAAGAATAATGCATGTCGTCATGCAGTTTGGGATACATTGGATTACTTTGAGGCTTTGTCATTGCTATTTCAGTCGCAAATGTTCTCACAATACAGATAATTGTGCTAGCTAAACGTGGGTGTTGGATTCGTGTCATTCTGAACTCTAAATCAAAAGTTACTGATGATTTAGTGAGGACATGTCAAGTTAATCGGCTAGTTAAAATGATCATTCTAAACTGATCATTGGTGCTCCTTGATTAAAGGCTTATAAATGAAGCATAATGCATTGCATCACGTAGTTTGGTATACATTGGATTACTTAGAGGATTTTCAAAGCTCTTTTAGCCTCAAATTTTGTCACAATATTTAAAAGTGAACTAGCTTAACGTGGGGGTTGGACTCATTTTATTTTGATCTCCAAATCAAAAGTTAAAGACAATTTAGTGCGGGCATGTCAAGTTGATCAGTTAGTTAAAATGATCATTTTAAACTGATCATTGGTGCTCCTTTAGTGAAAGCCTATAAATGGAGTATAATGCATGACATCACGCAGTTTGGATAGATTGGATTACTTGTAGGCTTTGTCATAGCTATTTCGAACTTAAATTTTGTCCCAATATTGAAAATTGAGCTAGATTAACGATGGCATTGGATTTGTGTCATTTTGAACTCAAAATCAAGAGTTACGAGTGATTTAGTACGAAGATGTCAAGTTGATCAGCCAGTTAAAATGATCATTCTAAACTGATCATTGATGCTCCTTGCATTAAGGCTTATAAATTAAGAATAATTCATGTCGTCACACAGTTTGGGATACATTGGATTACTTGGAGGCTTTGTCGTAGCTCTTTCAGTCTCAAACAGAATATAGATAATTGTGCTAGCTAAAGGTGGGTGTTGGATTCGTGTCATTCTGAACTCTAAATCAAAAGTTACGGACGATTTAGTGAGGACATGTCAAGTTAATCGTCCAATTAAAATGATCATTCTAAACTGATCACTGGTGCTCCTTGATTAAATGCTTATAAATGAAGCATAATGCATTGCATCACGTAGTTTGGTATACATTGGATTACTTAGAGGCTTTTTCAAAGCTCTTTTAGTCTCAAATTTTTTCACAATATTTAAAATTGAACTAGCTTAACGTGGGCGTTGGACTCATGTTATTTTGAGCTCTAAATCAAAAGTTAAAGACGATTTAGTGAGGACATGTCAAGTTGATCAGTTAGTTAAAATGACCATTTTAAACTAGTCGTTCGTGCACCTTGAGTAAACGGTTATAAATGAAGCATAACGCATGGCATCACACAGTTTGAGGTAGATTGGTTTACTTGGAGGCTTTGCCATACCTATTTTGGTATTAAATTTTGTCACGATATAAAAAATTGAGATAGCTTAACGTCGGTGTTGGATTCGTGCCATTTTGAACTCTAAAGCAAAAATCATGTACGATTTAGTGCGGACATGTCAAGTCGATCAGCCCATTAAAATGATCATTCTAAGATGATCATTGGTTCTCCTTGAATAAATGCTTATAAATGAAACAGAATGCATGGTATTAAACAGTTTGGGGTACATTGCATTTATTTGAGGGTTTGTCGTATCAGTTTCAGTCTCAAATATAGTCAGAATATATAAAATTGTGATAGCTTAACGTGGGTGTTGGATTCGTGTCATTCTGAACTCTAAATACGAAGTTACTGAAGATTTAGTGCGGACATGTCAAGTTTATCGTCAAGTTAAAATGATTATTTTAAACTGATCATTGGTGCTCATGGAGTAAAAGCTTATAAATGAAGCATACATAACACATGACATCACACAGTTTGGGATATATTAGATTATTTGGATGCTTTTTTATAGCTTTTCTAGTCCCAAAAATTGTCACAACAGGGAAAATTGACCTAGCTTAACGTGCTGTTGGATTCATGTAATATTTTACTCTAAAAAAAGTAATGTACGATTTAATGCGGACATGTCAAATTGATCGGCTACTTAAAATGATCAATCTAAACTTATCATTGGTGCTCCTTGAGTAAAGGATTATAAATAAAGCATAATGCATTGCATCACGTAGCTTGGGATACATTGGATTACTTGGAGACTTTTTCATAGCTCTTTTAATCTCAAGTGTTGTCACAATATGGAAACTTGAGGTAGCAATAACGACTGCATTGAAAATTGAGCTAGCTTAACGACGGCATTGGATTTGTGTCATTTTGAACTCAAAATCAAGAGTTACGTATCATTTAGTACGAAGATGTCAAGTTGATTGGCTAGTTAAAATGATCATTCTAAACTGATCATTGGTGCTCCTTGCGTAAATGCTTAAAAATTAAGAATAATGCATGTCGACACGCAGTTTGGGATACATTGTATTACTTGGAGGCTTTGGCGTAGCTCTTTCAGTCTCAAATATTCTCACAATATAGATAATTGTGCTAGCTAAACGTGGTTGTTGGATTCGTGTCATTCTGAACTGTAAGTCAAAAGTTACAGACTATTTAGTGAGGAAATGTCAAGTTAATAGTCCAATTAAAATGATCATTCTAAACTGATCATTGGTGCTCCTTGATTAAAGGCTCATAAATGAAGCATAATGCATTGTATCACGTAGTTTGGTATACATTGGAGGCTTTTTCACAGTTCTCTCAGTTTCAAATGTTGTCACTATATGGAAAATTGAGCTAGATTAACATGGGCGTTGAACTCATGTTGTTTTTAGCTCTAAATCAAAAGCTAAAGACGATTTAGTGCGGTCATGTCAAGTTGATCAGCTAGTTAAAATGATAATTTTAATCTGATCATTGGTGCACTTTGAGTAAAGGCTTATAAATGAAGCATAATGCATGACATCACCCATTTTGGGATACACTAGATTACTTGGAGGCTTTGTCGTAGCTATTTTAGTCTTTAATTTTGTTACAATAAAGAAAATTGAGCTAGGTTAACGTGGGCATTGGATTCGTGTCATTCTGTATTCTAAATCAAAAGTTATGGACGATTTAATGGAGACATGTGAATTTGATCGTCAAGTTAAAATGATCATTCTAAACTGATCATGGGTGCTCCGTGAGTAAAGACTAATAAATGAAGCATAATGCATGACATCACGCAGTTTGGGGTACATTGGATTACTTGGAGACTTTTTCGTAGCTTTTTTATTCTCAAATGTTTTCACAATATGGAAAATCAAGCTAGCTTAACGTGCTGTTGGATTCATGTCATTCTAAACTCTAAATCTAAAGTTACAGACGATTTAGTGGGGATATGTCAAATTGATTGGCCTGTTAAAATGATCATTCTAAACCGATCAATTGTGCTCCTTAAGTAAAGGCTTATGAATGAAGCATAATGCATGGCATCACGCAGCTTGGGATTCATTGGATTTCTTGGAGGCTTTTTCATAGCTCTTTCAGTCTTTAATGTTGTCACAATATGGATAACGGAGCTAGATTAACGTGGACGTTGGACTCATGATATTTTGAGCTCTAAATCAAATGTTAAAGACGATTAAGTGCTTACATGTCAAGTTGATCAGCTAGTTAAAATAATCATTCTAAACTGATCAGTGGTGCTCCTTTAGTAAAAGCTTATAAATGAAGCATAATGCATGGCATCATACAGTTTGGGATATATTGGATTACTGGAGGGTTTTTGTAGATATTTTGGATTTAAATTTTTTCACAATATTCATAATTAAACTAGTTTAACGTGGGCTTTGGATTCTTGTCATTTTGAACTTTAAATCAAAAATTAAAATGGTCGTTCTAAACTGATCATTGGTGCTCCTTGATAAAATCTTATAAACGAACCATAACGCATGGCATCACGCAGTTTGGGATACACTGGATTATTTGGAGGCTTTGTCGTATCTCTTTCAGTATCAAATGTTGTCACATTACAAAAAAAATTGAGCTATCTTCACGTGGACGGTTGATTCGTATCATTCTGAACTCTAAATAAAATGTTACGGAAAATTTAGTGCGGACATGTCAAGTTGATCTGCCAGTTAAAACGATTGTTCTGAACTAATCATTGGTGCTCTTTGAGTAAAGGTTTACAAATGAAGCATAATGCATGGTATCACATAGTTTGGGATACAATTGATTACTTGGAGGCTTTTTTGTAGCTCTTTGAGTCTTAAATATTGTCTGAATATGGAAAATTGAGCTTGCTTAAGGAAGGCATTGGACTCACGTTATTTTGAGCTCTAAATCAAAAGCTAAAAACGATTTAGTGCGGACATGTCAAGTTGATCAGCTAGTTAAAATGATCATTCTAAACTAATCAATGGTGCTACTTAAGTAAACGCTTATAAATGAAGTATAATGCATGGGATCACCCTGTTTGGGATACATTGGATTACTCAGAGGGTTTTACATAGCTCTATCACTCAAAATGTTGTCACGATATGGAAAATTGAGCTAGCTTAACATGGGCGGTTCATTCATGTCATTATTAACTCTAAATCTAAATTTAAAGACAATTAAGTGCTGACATGTCAAGTTGATCAGCTAGTTAAAATGATCATTCTAAACTAATCAGTGGTGCTCCTTGAGTAAAAGCTTACAAATGAAGCACAATGCATGGCATCATGCAGTTTGGGATATATTAGATTCCTTGGAAGATTTGTCGTAGTCGGATTTAAAAATTTTCACAATATTCAAAATTGAACTAGATTAATGTGCGCGTTGGATTCTTGTCATTTTGAGTTATAAATCAAATGTTAAAGACGATTTAGTGCAGACATATCAATTTTATTGTCCAGTTAAAACAATCATTCTAAATTGATCATTGGGGATCCTTGAGTAAAGGTTTATTAATGAAGCATATTGCATGGTATCATGCAGTTTGGGATACATTGGATACTTAGAGGCTATGTCATAGGTCTTTCAGTCTCAAATGTTGTAACAATATACAAAATTGAGCTGGCTCCATGTGGGCGTTGGATTCGTGTCATTATGAACTCCAAATCAAAAGTTTCAGATGATTTAGTGCGGACATGTCATTTTGGTCGGCCAGTTGTAATGATCATTCTAAACTAATCATTGGTGCTCCTTGCGTAAAGGCTTATAAATGAAGTATAATGTATGACATCACGCTATTTGGGATACATTGGATTACTTGGAGGCTTTTTCGTATCTCTCTCAGTATCAAATGATGTCACAATATGGAAAATTGACCTAGCTTGACATGGGTGATGGACTCATGATATTTTGAGCTCTAAATTAAAAGCTAAAGAAGATTTAGTGCTGATATGTCAAGTTGATCAGTTAGTTAAAATGATCATTTTAAACTAATTCTTGGTGCACCTTGAGTAAAGGCTTATAAATGAAGCATAATGCATGGCATCACACAGTTAGTATAGATTGGATTACTTGGAGGCTTTTTCATGGATATTTTGGTTTTAAGTTTTGTCACAATATAAAAATTGAGGTAGCTTAAAGTGAGTGTTGGATTCGTGTCATTTTGAACACTAAACCAAAAGTAACGAAAAATCTTAGTCTAGAAATGTCAAGTCGATAGGCCAATTAAAATGATTATTCTAAAATGACCACTAGCTCTCCTTGAGTAAAGGCTTGTAAATGAAGCATAATACATGGTATAACACAGTTTGGGATGCATTGGATTACTTGGTGGCTTTGTTGTGACAGTTTCCGTCTCAAATGTTGTCACAATATAGAAATTATTGCTAGCTTAACGTGGACGTTGGATTCGTGTCATTCTGAACTCTAAATCAAAAGTTACGGAAGACTTAGTGTGGACATGTCAAGTTGATCGGCCAGTTAAAATGATCATTCTTAACTAATCATTGGTAGTCCTTGAGTAAAGGATTATAAATGAAAAATAATGCAAGGCATCACGCAGTTTGGGATACAGTGGATTACTTGGAGGTTTTTTCGTAGCTCTTTCAGTCTCAAATGTTGTCACAATATCGAAAATTGAGTTAGATTAACGTGGGTGTTGGAGCCATGTCATGTTGAGCACGAAATAAAAAGATACAGACGATTTAGTGCGGACATGTCAAGTTGATTGGCTAGTTAAAATGGTCATTGTAAACTGATCACTGGTGCTACTTGAGTAAAGGATTATAAATGAAACATAATGCATGGCATCAAACAGTTTGGAATAACTTGGATTACTTGGACGCTTTTTCGTAGCTATTTGAGTTTTGAATGTTATCTCAATATGGAAAATTGAGCTACCTTAACATGGGTGTTGGACTCATGTTATTTTGAGCTCTAAATCAAAAGTTAAAGACGATTTATTGTGCTCATGTCAAGTCCATTGACCAATTAAAATGATCATTTTAAACTGATCATTGGTTCTCATTGAGTAAAGGCTTATAAATGAGGGATAATGCATGGTATCACGCAGTTTGGGATACATTGGATTTCGTGGAGGTTTTGTTGTTGCAGTTTTAGTCTCAAATGTTGTCACACTATAGAAAATTATGCTAGCTTAACGTGAACGTTGGATTCGTGCCATTCTAAACTATAAATCATAAGTTACAAACGATTTAGTGCGGAAATGTCAGTTGATTGGACAATTAAAATGATTATTCTAAACTGATCATTGGTGCTGCATGAGTAAAGGCTTATAAATGAAGCTTAACACATGGCATCACACAGTTTGGGATACATTAGATTTCTTGGAGGCTTTTTTATGTCTTTTGTTTTAGTTTCAAATGTTGTCACAATCTTCAAAATTGAACTAGCTCAACGTGCGGAAATGTCAGTTGATTGGACAATTAAAATGATTATTCTAAACTGATCATTGGTGCTGCATGAGTAAAGGCTTATAAATGAAGCATAACACATGGCATCACACAGTTTGGGATACATTAGATTTCTTGGAAGCTTTTTTATGTCTTTTGTTTTAGTTTCAAATGTTGTCACAATCTTCAAAATTGAACTAGCTCAACGTGGGCGTTTGCTTCTTGTCATTTTGAACTTTAAATCAAAAGTTACAAACAATTTGGTGCGGACATGTCAAGTAGATAGGCAGGTTAAAATGATCATTCTAAACTGATCATTAGNAGTTTGGGATACATTGGATTACTTGGAGGCTTTTTCATAGCTCTTTAATTCTCAAATGTTCCATTATGTGGAAAATTGAGATAGCTTAACATGTTGCTGGATTCTCGTCATTCTGAACTCTAAACCAAAAGTTACAGACGATTTAGTGCGGACATGTCAAGTTGATCGGCCTGTTAAAATGATCATTCTCAACTTATCATTGGTGCTCCTTGCGTAATGGCTTATAAATGAAGCATAATGCATGGCATCATGCTGTTTGGGATACATTGGATTGCTTGGATGCTTATTTGTAGCTCTTTCAATCTCAAATGTTGTCACATTATGGACAATTCAGCTAGCTTAACATGGGCTTTGGACTCATGTTATTTGGAGCTCTAAATCAAAAGTTAAAGATGATTTAGTGCGGACAAGTCAAGTTGATCAGTTGGTTAAAATGATCAGTATAAACTGATCATTTGTGCTCTTTGAGTAGGGGCTTATAAATGAAGCATAAGGCATGGCATCAAGCAGTTTGGGACAGATTGGGATAGATTGGATTACTTGGAGGCTTTTCCATAGATATTTCGTACTTAAATTTTTTCACAATATTGAAAATTGAGCTAGCTTAACGTAGGCGTTGGATTTGTTTCATTTTGAACTCAAAATCAAAAGTTATATACGATTTATTGCGTACTTGTTACATTGATCGGCCAGTTAAAATGATCATTCTAAAACTGATCACTGGTGCTCCTGGAGTAAAGGCTTATAAATGAAGCATAATGCATGTCATCACGGAGTTTGGGATACATTGGATTATTTTGGAGGTTTGTGATAGCTCTTTCAGTCTCAAATGGTGTCACAGTATATAAACTTGTGCTAGCTAAACGTGGGCATTGGATTCGTGTCATTCTGAACTCTAAATCAAAAGTGCTGGACAATTTAGTGCGGACATGTCAAGTTGATCGGCCAATTAAAATTGTCATTCTAACTGATCATTGGTGCTTCTTGACTAATGGATTATAAATGAAGCAAAATGCATGGCATCATGCAGTTATGGATAGATTGGATTACTTGGAGGCTTTGTCGTAGCTCTTCCAGTTTCAAATGTTGTCACAATATGGAAAATTGATCTAGATTAACCTAGGCGTTGGACTCATGTTATTTTTAGCTCTAAATAAAAAGTTAAAGATCATTTAGCGTGAACATGTTAAGTTGATCAGCTAGTTAAAAGCATCATTCTAAACTGATCATTGGTGCTCCTTAAGTAAAGGCTCATAAATAAAGCATATGCATTGCATCCAACAGTTTGGGACACAATTGATTACTTGGAGGCTTTTTCATAGCTCTCTCAGTTTCAAATGTTGTCATTATATAGAAAATTGAGCTAGATTTACATGGACGTTGGACTCATGTTATTTTTAGCTCTAAATCAAAAGGTAAAGGCGATTTAGTGCGGACATGTCAAGTTGATCAGTTAGTTAAAATGATCATTCTAAACTGATCATTGGTGCTCCTTGAGTGAAGTCCTATAAATTGAGTATAATGCATTGCATCACACAGTTTGGATAGATTGGATTACATGGAGGCTTTGTCATAGCTATTTCGAACTTAAATTTTGTCCCAATATTGAAAATTGAACTAGTTTAACGATGGCATTGGATTTGTGTCATTTGAACTCAAAATCAAGAGTTACGAATTATTTAGTACGAAGATGTCAAGATTATCAGCCAGTTAAAATGATCATTCTAAACTGATCGTTTGTGCTCCTTGCATAAAGGCTTATAAATTAAGACTAATTCATGTCGTCACGCAGTTTGGGATACATTGGATTACTTGGAGGCTTTGTTGTAGCTCTTTGAGGCTCAAATGTTCTCAAAAAATAGATAGTTGTGCTAGCTAAACGTGGGTGTTGGATTCGTGTCATTCTGAACTCTAAATCAAAAGTTATAGACGATTTAGTGAGGACATGTCAAGTTAATTGTCAAGTTAAAATGATCATTCTAAACTGATCATTGGTGCTCCTTGATTAAAGCCTTACAAATGAAGCATAATGCATTGCATCACGTAGTTTTTTATAAATTGTATTACTTATAGGCTTTTTCAAAGCACTTTTAGCCTCAAATTTTGTCACAATATTTAAAATTGAACTAGCTTAACATGGGCGTTGGACTCATGTTATTTTGAGCTCTAAATCAAAAGTTAAAGACGATTTAGTGCGGACATGTCAAGTTGATCTATTAGTTAAAATGATCATTCTAAACTGATCATTGGTACTCCTTGAGTGAAGGCCTATAAATGGAGTATAATGCATTGCATCACACAGTTTGGATAGATTATATTATTTGGAGGCTTTGTCGTAGCTATTTCGAACTTAAATTTTGTCCCAATATTGAAAATTGAGCTATCTTAACGATGGCATTGGATTTGTGTCATTTTGAACTCAAAATCAAGAGTTATGAATGATTTAGTACGAAGATGTCAAGTTGATCGGCCAGTTAAAATGATCATTCTAAACTAATCATTGGCGCTCCTTGCATAAAGGCTTATAAATTAAGAATAATGCATGTCGTCATGCAGTTTGGGATTCATTGGATTACTTTGAGGCTTTTTCATTGCTATTTCAGTCGCAAATGTTCTCACAATACAGATAATTGTGCTAGCTAAACGTGGGTGTTGGATTCGTGTCATTCTGAACTCTAAATCAAAAGTTACTGATGATTTAGTGAGGACATGTCAAGTTAATCGGCTAGTTAAAATGATCATTCTAAACTGATCATTGGTGCTCCTTGATTAAAGGCTTATAAATGAAGCATAATGCATTGCATCACGTAGTTTGGTATACATTGGATTACTTAGAGGATTTTCAAAGCTCTTTTAGCCTCAAATTTTGTCACAATATTTAAAAGTGAACTAGCTTAACGTGGGGGTTGGACTCATTTTATTTTGATCTCCAAATCAAAAGTTAAAGACAATTTAGTGCGGGCATGTCAAGTTGATCAGTTAGTTAAAATGATCATTTTAAACTGATCATTGGTGCTCCTTTAGTGAAAGCCTATAAATGGAGTATAATGCATGACATCACGCAGTTTGGATAGATTGGATTACTTGTAGGCTTTGTCATAGCTATTTCGAACTTAAATTTTGTCCCAATATTGAAAATTGAGCTAGATTAACGATGGCATTGGATTTGTGTCATTTTGAACTCAAAATCAAGAGTTACGAGTGATTTAGTACGAAGATGTCAAGTTGATCAGCCAGTTAAAATGATCATTCTAAACTGATCATTGATGCTCCTTGCATTAAGGCTTATAAATTAAGAATAATTCATGTCGTCTTACAGTTTGGGATACATTGGATTACTTGGAGGCTTTGTCGTAGCTCTTTCAGTCTCAAACAGAATATAGATAATTGTGCTAGCTAAAGGTGGGTGTTGGATTCGTGTCATTCTGAACTCTAAATCAAAAGTTACGGACGATTTAGTGAGGACATGTCAAGTTAATCGTCCAATTAAAATGATCATTCTAAACTGATCACTGGTGCTCCTTGATTAAATGCTTATAAATGAAGCATAATGCATTGCATCACGTAGTTTGGTATACATTGGATTACTTAGAGGCTTTTTCAAAGCTCTTTTAGTCTCAAATTTTTTCACAATATTTAAAATTGAACTAGCTTAACGTGGGCGTTGGACTCATGTTATTTTGAGCTCTAAATCAAAAGTTAAAGACGATTTAGTGAGGACATGTCAAGTTGATCAGTTAGTTAAAATGACCATTTTAAACTAGTCGTTCGTGCACCTTGAGTAAACGGTTATAAATGAAGCATAACGCATGGCATCACACAGTTTGAGGTAGATTGGTTTACTTGGAGGCTTTGCCATACCTATTTTGGTATTAAATTTTGTCACGATATAAAAAATTGAGATAGCTTAACGTCGGTGTTGGATTCGTGCCATTTTGAACTCTAAAGCAAAAATCATGTACGATTTAGTGCGGACATGTCAAGTCGATCAGCCCATTAAAATGATCATTCTAAGATGATCATTGGTTCTCCTTGAATAAATGCTTATAAATGAAACAGAATGCATGGTATTAAACAGTTTGGGGTACATTGCATTTATTTGAGGGTTTGTCGTATCAGTTTCAGTCTCAAATATAGTCAGAATATATAAAATTGTGATAGCTTAACGTGGGTGTTGTATTCGTGTCATTCTGAACTCTAAATACGAAGTTACTGAAGATTTAGTGCGGATATGTCAAGTTTATCGTCAAGTTAAAATGATTATTTTAAACTGATCATTGGTGCTCATGGAGTAAAAGCTTATAAATGAAGCATACATAACACATGACATCACACAGTTTGGGATATATTAGATTATTTGGATGCTTTTTTATAGCTTTTCTAGTCCCAAAAATTGTCACAACAGGGAAAATTGACCTAGCTTAACGTGCTGTTGGATTCATGTAATATTTTACTCTAAAAAAAGTAATGTACGATTTAATGCGGACATGTCAAATTGATCGGCTACTTAAAATGATCAATCTAAACTTATCATTGGTGCTCCTTGAGTAAAGGATTATAAATAAAGCATAATGCATTGCATCACGTAGCTTGGGATACATTGGATTACTTGGAGACTTTTTCATAGCTCTTTTAATCTCAAGTGTTGTCACAATATGGAAACTTGAGGTAGCAATAACGACTGCATTGAAAATTGAGCTAGCTTAACGACGGCATTGGATTTGTGTCATTTTGAACTCAAAATCAAGAGTTACGTATCATTTAGTACGAAGATGTCAAGTTGATTGGCTAGTTAAAATGATCATTCTAAACTGATCATTGGTGCTCCTTGCGTAAATGCTTAAAAATTAAGAATAATGCATGTCGACACGCAGTTTGGGATACATTGTATTACTTGGAGGCTTTGGCGTAGCTCTTTCAGTCTCAAATATTCTCACAATATAGATAATTGTGCTAGCTAAACGTGGTTGTTGGATTCGTGTCATTCTGAACTGTAAGTCAAAAGTTACAGACTATTTAGTGAGGAAATGTCAAGTTAATAGTCCAATTAAAATGATCATTCTAAACTGATCATTGGTGCTCCTTGATTAAAGGCTCATAAATGAAGCATAATGCATTGTATCACGTAGTTTGGTATACATTGGAGGCTTTTTCACAGTTCTCTCAGTTTCAAATGTTGTCACTATATGGAAAATTGAGCTAGATTAACATGGGCGTTGAACTCATGTTGTTTTTAGCTCTAAATCAAAAGCTAAAGACGATTTAGTGCGGTCATGTCAAGTTGATCAGCTAGTTAAAATGATAATTTTAATCTGATCATTGGTGCACTTTGAGTAAAGGCTTATAAATGAAGCATAATGCATGACATCACCCATTTTGGGATACACTAGATTACTTGGAGGCTTTGTCGTAGCTATTTTAGTCTTTAATTTTGTTACAATAAAGAAAATTGAGCTAGGTTAACGTGGGCATTGGATTCGTGTCATTCTGTATTCTAAATCAAAAGTTATGGACGATTTAATGGAGACATGTGAATTTGATCGTCAAGTTAAAATGATCATTCTAAACTGATCATGGGTGCTCCGTGAGTAAAGACTAATAAATGAAGCATAATGCATGACATCACGCAGTTTGGGGTACATTGGATTACTTGGAGACTTTTTCGTAGCTTTTTTATTCTCAAATGTTTTCACAATATGGAAAATCAAGCTAGCTTAACGTGCTGTTGGATTCATGTCATTCTAAACTCTAAATCTAAAGTTACAGACGATTTAGTGGGGATATGTCAAATTGATTGGCCTGTTAAAATGATCATTCTAAACCGATCAATTGTGCTCCTTAAGTAAAGGCTTATGAATGAAGCATAATGCATGGCATCACGCAGCTTGGGATTCATTGGATTTCTTGGAGGCTTTTTCATAGCTCTTTCAGTCTTTAATGTTGTCACAATATGGATAACGGAGCTAGATTAACGTGGACGTTGGACTCATGATATTTTGAGCTCTAAATCAAATGTTAAAGACGATTAAGTGCTTACATGTCAAGTTGATCAGCTAGTTAAAATAATCATTCTAAACTGATCAGTGGTGCTCCTTTAGTAAAAGCTTATAAATGAAGCATAATGCATGGCATCATACAGTTTGGGATATATTGGATTACTGGAGGGTTTTTGTAGATATTTTGGATTTAAATTTTTTCACAATATTCATAATTAAACTAGTTTAACGTGGGCTTTGGATTCTTGTCATTTTGAACTTTAAATCAAAAATTAAAATGGTCGTTCTAAACTGATCATTGGTGCTCCTTGATAAAATCTTATAAACGAACCATAACGCATGGCATCACGCAGTTTGGGATACACTGGATTATTTGGAGGCTTTGTCGTATCTCTTTCAGTATCAAATGTTGTCACATTACAAAAAAAATTGAGCTATCTTCACGTGGACGGTTGATTCGTATCATTCTGAACTCTAAATAAAATGTTACGGAAAATTTAGTGCGGACATGTCAAGTTGATCTGCCAGTTAAAACGATTGTTCTAAACTAATCATTGGTGCTCTTTGAGTAAAGGTTTACAAATGAAGCATAATGCATGGTATCACATAGTTTGGGATACAATTGATTACTTGGAGGCTTTTTTGTAGCTCTTTGAGTCTTAAATATTGTCTGAATATGGAAAATTGAGCTTGCTTAAGGAAGGCATTGGACTCACGTTATTTTGAGCTCTAAATCAAAAGCTAAAAACGATTTAGTGCGGACATGTCAAGTTGATCAGCTAGTTAAAATGATCATTCTAAACTAATCAATGGTGCTACTTAAGTAAACGCTTATAAATGAAGTATAATGCATGGGATCACCCTGTTTGGGATACATTGGATTACTCAGAGGGTTTTACATAGCTCTATCACTCAAAATGTTGTCACGATATGGAAAATTGAGCTAGCTTAACATGGGCGGTTCATTCATGTCATTATTAACTCTAAATCTAAATTTAAAGACAATTAAGTGCTGACATGTCAAGTTGATCAGCTAGTTAAAATGATCATTCTAAACTAATCAGTGGTGCTCCTTGAGTAAAAGCTTACAAATGAAGCACAATGCATGGCATCATGCAGTTTGGGATATATTAGATTCCTTGGAAGATTTGTCGTAGTCGGATTTAAAAATTTTCACAATATTCAAAATTGAACTAGATTAATGTGCGCGTTGGATTCTTGTCATTTTGAGCTATAAATCAAATGTTAAAGACGATTTAGTGCAGACATGTCAATTTTATTGTCCAGTTAAAACAATCATTCTAAATTGATCATTGGGGATCCTTGAGTAAAGGTTTATTAATGAAGCATATTGCATGGTATCATGCAGTTTGGGATACATTGGATACTTAGAGGCTATGTCATAGGTCTTTCAGTCTCAAATGTTGTAACAATATACAAAATTGAGCTGGCTCCATGTGGGCGTTGGATTCGTGTCATTATGAACTCCAAATCAAAAGTTTCAGATGATTTAGTGCGGACATGTCATTTTGGTCGGCCAGTTGTAATGATCATTCTAAACTAATCATTGGTGCTCCTTGCGTAAAGGCTTATAAATGAAGTATAATGTATGACATCACGCTATTTGGGATACATTGGATTACTTGGAGGCTTTTTCGTATCTCTCTCAGTATCAAATGATGTCACAATATGGAAAATTGACCTAGCTTGACATGGGTGATGGACTCATGATATTTTGAGCTCTAAATTAAAAGCTAAAGAAGATTTAGTGCGGATATGTCAAGTTGATCAGTTAGTTAAAATGATCATTTTAAACTAATTCTTGGTGCACCTTGAGTAAAGGCTTATAAATGAAGCATAATGCATGGCATCACACAGTTAGTATAGATTGGATTACTTGGAGGCTTTTTCATGGATATTTTGGTTTTAAGTTTTGTCACAATAAAAAAATTGAGGTAGCTTAAAGTGAGTGTTGGATTCGTGTCATTTTGAACACTAAACCAAAAGTAACGAAAAATCTTAGTCTAGAAATGTCAAGTCGATAGGCCAATTAAAATGATTATTCTAAAATGACCACTAGCTCTCCTTGAGTAAAGGCTTGTAAATGAAGCATAATACATGGTATAACACAGTTTGGGATGCATTGGATTACTTGGTGGCTTTGTTGTGACAGTTTCCGTCTCAAATGTTGTCACAATATAGAAATTATTGCTAGCTTAACGTGGACGTTGGATTCGTGTCATTCTGAACTCTAAATCAAAAGTTACGGAAGACTTAGTGTGGACATGTCAAGTTGATCGGCCAGTTAAAATGATCATTCTTAACTAATCATTGGTAGTCCTTGAGTAAAGGATTATAAATGAAAAATAATGCAAGGCATCACGCAGTTTGGGATACAGTGGATTACTTGGAGGTTTTTTCGTAGCTCTTTCAGTCTCAAATGTTGTCACAATATCGAAAATTGAGTTAGATTAACGTGGGTGTTGGAGCCATGTCATGTTGAGCACGAAATAAAAAGATACAGACGATTTAGTGCGGACATGTCAAGTTGATTGGCTAGTTAAAATGGTCATTGTAAACTGATCACTGGTGCTACTTGAGTAAAGGATTATAAATGAAACATAATGCATGGCATCAAACAGTTTGGAATAACTTGGATTACTTGGACGCTTTTTCGTAGCTATTTGAGTTTTGAATGTTATCTCAATATGGAAAATTGAGCTACCTTAACATGGGTGTTGGACTCATGTTATTTTGAGCTCTAAATCAAAAGTTAAAGACGATTTATTGTGCTCATGTCAAGTCCATTGACCAATTAAAATGATCATTTTAAACTGATCATTGGTTCTCATTGAGTAAAGGCTTATAAATGAGGGATAATGCATGGTATCACGCAGTTTGGGATACATTGGATTTCGTGGAGGTTTTGTTGTTGCAGTTTTAGTCTCAAATGTTGTCACACTATAGAAAATTATGCTAGCTTAACGTGAACGTTGGATTCGTGCCATTCTAAACTATAAATCATAAGTTACAAACGATTTAGTGCGGAAATGTCAGTTGATTGGACAATTAAAATGATTATTCTAAACTGATCATTGGTGCTGCATGAGTAAAGGCTTATAAATGAAGCTTAACACATGGCATCACACAGTTTGGGATACATTAGATTTCTTGGAGGCTTTTTTATGTCTTTTGTTTTAGTTTCAAATGTTGTCACAATCTTCAAAATTGAACTAGCTCAACGTGCGGAAATGTCAGTTGATTGGATAATTAAAATGATTATTCTAAACTGATCATTGGTGCTGCATGAGTAACGGCTTATAAATGAAGCATTACACATGGCATCACACAGTTTGGGATACATTAGATTTCTTGGAGGCTTTTTTATGTTTTTTGTTTTAGTTTCAAATGTTGTCACAATCTTCAAAATTGAACTAGCTCAACGTGGGCGTTTGCTTCTTGTCATTTTGAACTTTAAATCAAAAGTTACAGACGATTTGGTGCGGACATGTCAAGTAGATAGACAGGTTAAAATGATCATTCTAAACTGATCATTAGTGCTACTTGAGTAAAAGGATTATAAATGAAACATAATGCATGGCATCAGACACTTTCAGATGCATTGGATTACTTAGAGGCTTTTTCGTAGCTCTTTCAGTCTGAAATGTTGTCATAATATGGAAAATTGAGCTTGCTTAACGTGGGTGTTGGACTCACGTGATTTTGAGCTCAAAATAAAAAGTTAAAGAGAATTTATTGGGACATGTCAAGTTGATCAGCTAGGTAAAACGATCATTTTAAACTGATCATTGGTGCTCCTTAACTAAAGTATTAGAAATGAAGCATTATGCATGTCATCACGCAGTTTGGGATTCATTGGAGTACTTGGAGGGTTTAACAAAGCTCTTTCACTCAAAATGTTGTCACGATATGGAAAATTGAGCTAGCGTAACGTGGGCGTTGGATTCTTTTCATTCCAAACTCCAAATCAAAAGTTACGGACAATTTGGCGGGGACATGTCAAGTAGATCGGCTAGTTAAAATGATAATTCTAAGCTGATCATTGGTGCTCCTTAAGTAAGGTCTTATAAATGAAGGTTATGTCGTAGCTTTTTCAGTTTCACAATATAGAAAATTGAGCAAGCTTAATGTAGGCGTTGGATTTTTGTCGTTGTGCACTATAAATCAAAAATTACGGACGAGTTAGTGCAGACATATCAAGTTGATCACCCAGTTAAAATGATCATTTTAAACGTATCATTGCTGCTCATTGCGTAAAGGCTTATACATGAAGCATAATGCATGACATCACGCAGTTTGAGATACAATTGAATACTTGGAGGCTTTTGTTTTAGCTCTTTTAGTCTCAAATGTTGTTACAATATGAAAAATTGAGCTAGCTTAATGTGTGTTGGATTCTTGTCATTCTGAAGTCTAAACCAAAAACTACGGAAGATTTAGTGTTGACATGTCTAGTTAATTGGCCAGTTAAAATGATAATCCTAAACTGATCATTGGTTCTCCCTGGGTAAAAGCTTATAAATGAAGAATAATGCATGGCATCACGCTGTTTGTGATATATTGGATTGCTTGGATGCTTTTCGCTGCTCTTCCAGTCTGAAATGTTGTCACATTATGGAAAATTGTGCTAGCTTAACGTGGGTGTTGGACTCATGTCATTCATTTTTACCTTGAAATCAAAAGTTACTGACAATTTGGTGTGGAGATGTCAAGTTGATGGGCCAGTTAAAATGATCATTGTCAACTGATCACTAGTGCTACTTAAGTAAAGGATTATAAATGAAGTATAATGCATGGCATCACACAGTTTGGGATACATTGGATTATTTGGTGGGTTTAACAAAGCTCATTCAGTCTCAAATGTTGTCACAATATGGAAAATTGAGTTATCTTAATGTGGGACTTGGATTCTTGTCATTCTGAACTCCAAATCAAAAGTTACGGACAATTTGGTGCGGACATGTCAAGTTGATCGGCTAGTTAAAATGATAATTCTAAGCTGATTATTGGTGCTCCTTAAGTAAAGTCTTATAAATGAAGCATAATGCATAACATCACGTAGTTTGGGATACATTTGATTGCTTGAAGGTTATGTCGTAGCTTTTTCAGTCTCACAAGTTGTCACCATACAGAAAATTGAGCAAGCTTAATGTAGGCATTGAATTCGGGTCATTGTCCTTAAGGAATTCATAGGTCATCTTGTGGTAGTATAATTTGATGACATTTTTGTTTTTAGCCGAACCTTAGATGATCATGGAGAACACCTCAGAAAGGTTTTTGAAGTGTTTAGAAAGGAAACCTTGTATGTCAATCTTAAGAAATGTAATTTTGGAACATATAACCTTGTCTTCTTAGGTTTTGTTGTGAGTACAGATGGTATTAAGGTTGATGAGGAATAGATAAAAGCTATTAAGGAGTAGCCGAGTCCAAAGAATGTTAGGGAAGTAAGGAGCTTCCATAGCCTAGCTAGGTTTTACATGACATTTGTCATGGAATTTAGCACTATAGCAGCTCCACTCACTGAGGTTATTAAACAGAATGTGGGATTTTGTGGGGACATGTAAATTTGATCAGCTAGTTAAAATGATCATTATAAATAGATCATTGGTTCTCTTTGAGCAAAAGCTTATAAATGAAGCATAATGCATGACATCACGCAGTTAGGGATACATTGGATTACTTGGAGGCTTTGTCCTAGGTCTTTCATTCTCAAATGTTGTCAAAATAAAGAAAATTGTGCTACCTTAACGTGGGTGTTGGATTCGTGTCATTCTGAACTCTAAATCAAAAGTTACATACGATTTAGTGCGGACATGTCAATTTAATCAGCCAGTTAAAATAATCATTCTAAACTGATTATTGGTGCTATTTAAGTAAAGGCTTATAAATGAAGAATAATGCATGACATCACACAGTTTGGGATACATTGGATTACTTGGATGATTTTCCGTAGCTCTTCCAGTCTCAAATGTTGTCACAATATGGAAAACTTAGCTAGCTTAACGTGGGCATTGGATTCATGTCATTCTGAACTCTAAATCAAAAGTTACGGACGATTTAGTGCAGACATGTCAAATTGATCGGCCAGTTAAAATGATCATTCTAAACTGATCATTGGTGCTTCTTGCGTAAAGTCTTAGAAATGAAGCATAATGCATGGAATCACGCTGTTTGAGATACATTGGATTACTTGGATGTTTTTTGTAACTCTTTCAGTCTCAAATGTTGTCACATTATGAAAAATTGAGCTAGCTTAACATGGGCATTGGAATCATGTTATTTTGAGCTCTAAATAAAAAGTCAAACAAGATTTAGTGCGGACACGTCAAGTTGATCATTTAGTTAAAATGATCATTCTAAACTGATCATTGGTGTTCCTTGAGTAAACACTTATAAATGCAGCATAATGCATGGTATCACGCAGTTGGGGATAGATTGGATTGGTTGGAGGCTTTGTCATAGCTATTACGGACTTAAATATTGTCATATTGAAGAAAATTGAGCTAGCTTAACGTGGGTGTTAGATTTGCGCCATTTTGAACTGAAATCAAACGTTATGTACGATACAGCGTGAACATGTCAAATTGATCGGCCAATTAAATGATCATTCTAAAGTGATAATTGGTGCTCCTTCAGTAAAGGGTTATAAATGAAGCATAATGCATGACATCACGCAATTTGGGATACATTGGATTATTTGAAGGATTTTACATACCTCTTTTAGTCTCAAATGTTGTCACAGTATGGAAAACTGAGCTAGCTTAACGTGGGCGTTGGACTCATGTCATTATTAGCTCTAAATCAAACGTTAAAGACGATTTAGTGCGGATAAGTCAAGTTGATCAGCTAGTTAAAATGATAATTCTAAACTTAGAATTGGTACTCCTTGAGTAAGGGCTTATAAATGAAGCATAATCCATGGCATCTTGCAGTTTGGAATAGTTTGGATTACTTGGACACTTTGTCATTCTATTTCCGTCTTAAATTTTGTCATTATATAGAAAATTGAGGAAGCTTAAAAAGGGCATTGGATTCGTGTCATTTTGAACTCTAAATCAAAAGTTATGGACGATTTAATGCGGACAAATCAAGTTAATGTGGTAGTTCAAATGTTCTTTCTAAACTGATCATTGGTGCCTCTTGAGTAAAGGCTTACAAATGAAGCATAATGGATGGCATCACGCAATTTTTGATACATTGGATTTCTTGGAGGCTTTTTCGTAGCTCTTTCAGTATGAAATGTTGTCACAATATAGAAAATTGAACTAGATTTACATGGGCATTGGATTCGTGTCATTTTGAACTCTAAATTAAAAGATACGGAGTATTTCGTGCGGAAATGTCAATTTGATCACCCAGTTAAAATGATCATTCTAAACTGCTCATTGGTGCTACTTGTGTAAAAGCTTATAAATAATGTATAATGCATGGAATCACGCTTTTTGGGATATATTGGATTACTTGGAGGTTTTTTTGTAGTTTTTAAATCTCAAATATTGTCACATTATTGAAAATTGAGCTAGCTTAACGTGGGCGTTGGACTCATGTTATTTTGAGCTCTAAATCAAAAGTTAAAGACAATTTAGTGCAAATATGTCAAGTTGATAAGCTAATTAAAATGATCATTCTAAACTGATGATTGGTGCAGATTGAGTAAAGGCGAATAAATGGAGCATAATGCATAGCATCACACACTTTGTCATACCTATTTCGATCTTAAATTTTGTCATAAATTAGAAAATATAGCTAGCTTAGCATGGGCGTTGTGCTAGCTTAACGTGGGCGTTGGATTCATGTCATTTTGTGCTCTAAATCAAATGTTAAAGACGATTAGTGTGGCCATATCAAGTTGAACGGCCAGTTAAAATGATCAATCTAAATTGATCATTGGTTCTCCTTATTAAAGGCTTATAAATGAAGCATAATGAATGGCATCACGTAGTTTGGGATAATTGGATGACTGGGCTTTGTTGTAGCTCTTTAGAGTCTTAACTCTTCTCAAAATATGGAAAATTGTGCTAGCTTAACGTGGGCGTTGGATTCATGTCATTTTGAGCTCTAAATCAAAAGTTAAAAACGATTTAGTGCCGACATTTCAAGTTGATCAGATAGTTAAATTGATATCTCTAAACTTACCATAGGTGCTCCTTGAGTAAAGAATTATAAATGAAGCATAATGCATGGCATCATAAATTTTAGGATAGATTAGATTACTTGAAGGCTTTGTCCTAGCTATTTCGGTCATAAATTATCTCACAACGTAAAAAATCGAGCTAGCATAAATTGGGCATTGGATTCGTGTACTATAAACTCTAAACGCTAAACGTAAATTATGTCACAAAGTTATGGACAATTAGTGCGGACATAAAAAGTTGATCAGCTAGTTAAAATGATCATTCGAAAATTATCATTGGTGGTCATTGACTAAAGGCGAATAATGGAAGCATAATGCAAAGCAACACGCAGACTGGGATAGATTGGTTACTTTGAGGCTTTGTCGTAGCTATTTTGATCTTAAGTTTTATCCCAATATAGAAAATTGAATTAGCTTAACGTGGGCGATGGATTTGTTTCATTCTGAACACTAAATCCCAAGTACGAACAATTTAGTGCGTACATGTCAAGTTGATCGGCAAGTTTAAATGATCATTCTAAAGTGATCATTGGTGCTATTTGATTAAAGGCTTATAATGAAGCATAATGCATGACATCACGCAGTTTGACATACATTGGATTACTTGGAGGCTTAACGTGGGCATTGGACTTATGTCATTTTGAGCTACAAACCAAACGTGAAAGAGGATTTAGTGCGGACATGTCAAGTTGATCAGTTAGTTAAACTGATCATTCTAAACTGATCATTGGTGCTTATTGGGCAAAGTTTTACAAAGAAGCATAATGCATGGCATCACGGAGTTTGGGATAGATTGGATTACTTCGAGACTTTGTCACAAATACTTCAGTCTTAAATTTTGTCACAATATGGAGTAAAATGATCATTCTAATCTGATCTTTGGTGCTCCTTGATTAAAGGCTTATAAATGAAGCATAATCCATGACATCACACAGATTGGGATACATTGGATTACTTGGAGGCTTTGTCGTAGCCCTTTCAGTCTTAATTGTTTTCACAATATGGAAAATTGAGCTAGCTTAATGTGGGCGTTGGTTTCGTGTTATTTTGACCTCGAAATCAAAAGTTAAAAACGATTTAGTGTGTACATGTCAAGTTGATCAGCTAGTTAAAATGATCATTCTAAACTTATCATTGGTGTTGCTTGTGTAAAGGCTTATAAATGAAGCATAATGAATGGCATCACGAAGTTTGAGATAGATTCAATTTTTTAGATGCTTTGTCACAATATAGGAAATTGAGTTAGCTTAATGTGGGCGATGTATTTGTTTCATTCTGAAATCAAAATCAAAAGTTACGGACAATATAGTGCGAACATGTCAAGTTGATCGGTCAATTTAAATGATCATTATTAACTAATCATTGGTGCTCCTTGATTAAAAGCTTATAGATGAAGCATAATGCATGGCATCACACAGATTGAGATACATTGGATTACTTGGAGGCTTTCTTGTTGCTCTTTCAGTCTCAAATGTTATCACAATATGGAAAATTGAGCTAGTTTAACGTGGGCGTTGGACTCATGTCATTTCGAGCTCTAAACCAAGAGTTAAAGACGATTTACTGAGGACATGTCAAATTGACAATCTAGTTAAAATGATCATTTTAAACTGATTAATGTTGCTCATTGAGTAAAGGTGTATAAATGAAGGATAATGCATAGTAGCACGCACTTTGGGGTAGACTGATCGGCTAGTGAAAATGATAATTCTAAACTGATCATTGGTGCTCATTAAGTAAAACCTTAAAAATGAAGCACAATGCATGGCATCACACAGTTTTCTATCCATTGGATTACTTGGAGGCTTTGTCGTAGCTCTTTGAGTCTCAAATGTTGTCACAATATTGAAAACTGAGTTAGATTAACGTGAGCGTTGGATTCATGTCCTTTTGAGCTTTAAATCAGATGTTAAGGACAATTTAGTGCAGACATGTCAAGTTGATCAGCTAGTTAAAATGATCATTCTAAAGTGATTATTGGCGTTCACTGAGCAAAGGTTTTCAAATCAAACATAATGCATAGCATCAGGTAGTTTGGGATAGATTGGATTACTTGGAGTCTTTGTTGTATGTCTTTCAGTCTCAAATGTTGTCACCATATTGAAAATTAAGCTAGATTATCATGGGAGTTCGATTCATGCCATTTTGATCTCTAAATCAAATGTTACGGACGATTTAGGGCGGACATGTCAAGTTGATCAGCTAGTTAAAATGATCATTCTAAACTGATCATTGGTGTTTATTGAGCAAAGGTTTACAAATGATGCAGAATCCATAGCATCGCACAGTTTGGGATAGATTGGATTACTCGGAGGCTTTTTCGTATCTCTTTCAGTCTCAAATGTTGTTACCATATTGAAAATTGAGCTAGATTACCATGGGCTTTCGATTCTTGTCATTTTGAGCTCCAAATCAAATGTTAAAGCTGGCTTAGTGCGAACATTCCAAGGTTATCAGCTAGTTAAAATAATCATTCTAAACAGATCCTTGGTGCTCATTGAGCAAAGATTTACAAATGAAGCACATGCATGACATCACACAGTTTGGAATACATTGGATTACGTGGAGGTTTGGTCATATCTATTTCGGTCTTAAATTTTGTCACAATATAGAATATTGAGCTAGTTAAACGTGGGCGCTGGATTCGTGTCATTTTGAACCCTTAATCAAAAGTTTCGGATGATATGTCAAGTTATTCGGCTAGTTAAAATAATCTTTCTAAACTGATCATTTGTACTCATTGAGAAAAGGCTTATAAATGAAGCATAATGCATAACATCACGCAGTTTAGGATACATTGAATTACTCGGATGGTTTGTCGTAGCTCCTTCAGTCTTTAATGTTGTTACAATATTGAAAATTGAGCTAGTTTAATGAGGGCGTTGGATTCATGTCATTTTAAGCTCTAAATCAAATGTTATGGACGATTTAATGCGGACATGTCAAGTTGATCAGCTAGTTAAAATGATCATTGGTGCTCATTGATTAAAGGTTTATAAATGAAGCATAATACATGGCATCACGCAGTTTGGGATAGATTGGATTACTTATAGGCTTTGTCATACCTATTTTGGTCTTAAATTTAGCTTAACGTGGGCATTGGATACGTGCCATTCTGAACTCTAAATCAAATGTTACGAAAGATTTAATGCGGACATGTCAAGTTGATCGACCAGTTAAAATGATCATTCTAAACTGATCATTGGTGCTCCTTGAATAAAGGCTTGTAAATGAAGCATAACCCATGACATCACGCAGTTTGGGATACATTGGATTGCTTGGAGGCTTTGTCGTAGCTCTTTCGGTCTCAAATTTTGTCACAATATCGAAAATTGAGCTGGATTAACGTGGGTTTTGGATTCATGTCATTTTGAGCTCTAAATAATGTTACATACGATTTAGTGCGGACATGTCAAATTGGTGTTCATTCTAAATTGATCATTCTAAATTGATCATTGGTGCTCCTTGAGTAAAGGTCAACAAATGCAGCATAATGCATGCCATCACACAGTTCGAGCTAGATTTGATTACTTGGAGGCTTTCTCATAGCTATTCTGGTCTTATATTTAATAATAATATAGAAAACTTAACTAGCTTAGCATGGGCGTTGGATTCGTGTCATTCTGAACTCTTAATCAAAAGTAACAAATGATTTAGTGCGGACATATCAAGTTTAATTGGCCAGTTAAAATGATAATGTTAAACTGATCATTGTTTGATTAAAGGTTGATAAATGAAGCATAAGGCATGGCATCACACACTTTAGGATATATTGGATTACTTAGAGGATTTGTCATAGGTCTTTCAGTATCAAATGTTGTCAAAATATTGAAAGCTGGATGAACATGGGCATTGGATTCATGTCATTTTGCATTATAAATTAAATGTTAAAGATGACTTATTGCAATCATGTCAAGTTGATCAGATAGTTAAAATGATCATTCTAAACTAATCATTGGTGCTCATTGACCAAAGGTTTACAAATGAAGCATAATACATGGTATCACGAAGTTTTGGGTAGATTGGATTACTTGGATGCCTTTCTTAGCTATTTCGGTCTTAAATTTTGTAACTATATAGAATAATGAGCTAGCTTAACATGGGCGTTGGATTCATGCCATTCTAAACTCTAAATAAAAAGTTACAGAAGATTTAGTGCAAACATGTTAAGTTGATCGGCTAGTTAAAATGATCCTTCTAAACTGATCATTGGTGCTACTTGAGTAAAGGCTTATAAATGACGCATAATGCATGGCATCATGCAGTTTTCGATACATTGGATTACTTGGCGGCCTTTGTTGTAGCTCTTTCAGTCTCAAATTTTGTCACAATATTGAAAATTGAGCTAGATTAACGTGTGCGTTCGATTCATGTCATTTTGAGCTCTAAATCAAATATTAAAGACAATTTGGTACAGACATGTCAAGTTGATCAGCTAGATAAAATTATCATTGTAAACTGATTATTGGTGCATTGGATTACTTGAAGGCTTTGTCGTAGCTCTTCAGTCATAAATTTATTCACAATATAGAAAACTTAGCTAGCTTAACGTGGGTGTTGGATTCGTATCATTCTGAAGTCTAAATCAAAAGTTACGGATGATTTAGTGCGGACATGTGAAGTTGATCAGCTAGTTAAAATGATCATTCTAAACTGCCCATTGTTGCTCATTAAGCAAAGGTTTATAAATGAAGTATAATGCATGGCATCACGCAGTTTGGGATACATTGGATTACTTTGAGGCTTTGTCGTGCTCTTTCAGTCTTATATTTAATCACAATATAGAAAACTGAGCTAGCTTAACGTGGCTTTTGGATTCATGTCATTCTGAACTCTAAATCAAATGTTAAAAACGATTTAGTGCGGACATGTCAAGTTGATCAGCTAGTTAAAATGATCATTCTAAACTGATCATTGGTGCTCATTAAGCAAAGGTTTACAAATGAAGAATAATGCATGCCATCACACAATTTTGGAAATATTTGATTACTTGGAGGCTTTCTCATAGCTATATCGGTCTTATAGTTTTTCAATATATAGAAAATTGAGCTAACTTGACGTGGGCATTGGATTCATGTCATTCTGAAATCTAAATCAAAAGTGTCGGATGATTTACTACGGACATGTCAAGTTGATCGGATAATTAAAATGATCATTATAAACTGATCATTGGTGCTACTTGAGTAAAGGCTTACAAATAAAGCATAACGCATAGCATCACGCAGTTTGGGATACATTTGATTTCTTGGAGGCCTTTGTCGTAGCTCTTTCAGTCATAGAATTTATTCACAATATATAAACTTATCTAGTTTAATGTGGGCGTTGGATTCGCGTCATTCTGAATTCTCAATCAAAAGTTACGGATGATTTAGTGCGGACATGTCAAGTTGACCAGCTAGTTAAAATGATCATTCTAAACTGATCATTGTTGCTCCTTACGCAATGGTTTACAAATGAAATATAATGCAAGTCATCACACACTTTTATGATAGATTGGATTACTTGAAGGCTTTGTCGTAGCTATTTCGGTCTTAAATTTTGTAACAATATAGAAAATTGAGCTAGTTTAACGTGGGCGTTGGATTCGTGACATTTTGAACTCTGAATCAAAAGTGACAGAAGATTTACAGCGGACATGTAAAGTTTATCGGCTTGTTAAATTGATCATTCTAAACTGATCATTGGTGCTCATTGAGCAAAGCATTATAAATGAAGTATAACGCATGGCATCACGCAGTTTGGTATACATTGGATTACTTTGAGACTTTGTCATAGCTCTTTTAGTCTTATATTTAATCATAATATAGAAAACTGAGGTAGCTTAACGTGGATGTTGGATTCATGTCATTCTGAAATCTAAATCAAATATTAAAGACGATTTAGTGTCGATATGTCAAGTTGATCAGGTAGTTAAAATGATCATTCTAAACTGATCATTTGTGATCATTCTTGCACAAATAGCTCTATTAAATAGGAGTTGTCTTCAGCAAAGCTTTACAAATGAAGCATAATGCATAGCATCACGCAGTTCGGGACATATTTGATTAGTTGGGGGCCTTCTCATAGCTATTTTGGTCTTAAATTTTGTAACATTGAGCTAGCTTAACGTTGGCGTTGTACTCATGTCATTTTGAGCTCTAATTCAAAGGTTAAAGATGATTTAGTGTGGATATGTCAAGTTTATCAGCTAGTTAAAATGATCATTCTAAACTGATCATTGGTGCTCCTTGAGCAAAGGTTTATGAATGAAACATAATGCATTTGCATCACACAGTTTGGGATACATTGATTATTTGGAGGCTTGATCGTAGCTATTTCAGTCTTAAATTTTGTCACAATATAGAAAATCAAGATAGCTTAACGTGGGCATTGGATTCCTGTCATTTTGTACTCTAGCTCAAAAGTTACGAATGATTTAGTGTAGACATGTCAAGGTATCAGCTAGTTAAAATGATCATTCTAAACTGATCATTGGTTCTCCTTTAGTAAACGATTATAAATTAAGCCTAATGCATGGCATCAAGCAGTTTTGGAAACATTATACTACATGGACGCTTTGTGGTAGCTATTTTCTCACAATATAGAAAATTGAGCTAGCTTAACTTGGGCATTGGATTCGTGTCATTCTGAATTCTAAATCAAAAGTTACGGAAAATTTAGTGCGGACATGTCAAGGTTATCGGCTAGTTAAAATGACAATTCTAAACTGATTATTGGTGATCCTTGAGTAAACGAAGTATAATGCATGGTATCACGCAGTTTGGGATACATTGGATTACTTGGAGGCTTTTCTGTAATTCTTGCAGTCTCAAATGGTTTTACAATATGGAAAATTGAGATAGGTTAGCATGGGCGTTGGACACATGTCATTTTGACCTCTAATTCAAAGGTTAAAGATGATTTAATGTGGACATGTCAGGTCGATCAGCGAGTGAAAATGATCATTTTAAACAGGTCATTGGCGCTCCTTGAGTAAAGGCTTATAAATGAAGCATTATGCATGACATCACGCAGTTTGGGATATATTGGATTATTTGGAGGCTTTGTCGTAGCTATTTCGGTCTTAATTTTGTTATAATATAGACAATTGAGCTCGCTTAACATGGAGGTTAGACTCATGTCATTTTGATCTCTAAATCAAAGGTTAAAGACGATTTAGTGCAGCATATCAAGTTTATTATCTAGTTAAAATGATCATTCTAAATTAATCATTGGTGCTCCTTGAGTAAAGGCTTATAAATGAATCATAATGCATGGCATCACACAGTTTATGAGAGATTGGATTACTTGGATGCTTTTTAGTTGCTATTTCGGTCTTAAATTTTGTCACAATATAGAAAATTGAGCTAGCTTAACGTGGACGTTGGATTCGTATCATTTTTGAACTCAAAATCAAAAGTTATCGACGATTTAGTGCCGACTTGTGAAGTTGATCGGCCGGTTAAAATGATCATTCTAAACTGATCATTCGTACTCCTTCTGTATAGGCTTATAACTGAAGAATAATGCATGGCATCACCCAGTTTGGGATATATTGGATTATTTGGAGGTTTTTTCGTAGGCCTTTCAGTCTCAAATGTTGTCACAATATAAACAAATTGCGCTAGAGTAACGTGGACATTGGATTCATATCATTCAAAACTCTAAATCAAAAGTTACAGACGATTTAGTCCGGACATTTCAAGTTTATCAGATAGTTAAAATGATCATTCTAAATTGATCATTTGGTCTCCTTGAGTAGGGGATTATAAATAAAGCAGCATGCTTCAGTTTGGGATAGATTGCATTACTTTGAGTCTTTCTCGTAGCTATTTTGGTCTTAAATTTTCTCACGATATAGAAAATTGAGCTAGCTTAACGTGGGTATTGGATTCTTGTCATTTTGAACTCTAAATCAAAACTGACAGACCATTTACTGCGGACAAGTCAATTTGATTAGCCAATTAAAATGATCACTCTAAACTGGTCATTGGTGCTCCTTGAGTAATGGCTTATAAATGAAGCATAATGGATGCCATCACGCTGTCTGGGATAGATTGGATTATTTGGAGGCTTTTTCGTACCTATTTTGGTCTTAATGTTATCACAATATAGAAAATTTAGCTAGGTTAACGTGGAAGTTAGACTCATGTCATTTTGAGCTCTAAATCAAATGTTAAAGAGGATTTAGTTGGGACATGTCAAGTTGTTCAGCTCGTTAAAACGATCATTCTAAATTGATCATTCGTTCTCCTATGAATAAAGGCTTATAAATGAAGCATAATGTATGGCATCACACAGTTTGAAGATTGGATTACTTGGAGGCTTTTTCATAGCTATTTCGGTCTTAAATTTTGTCATAGTATAGNTGCGGACATGTCAAGGTTATCGGCTAGTTAAAAATGAAAATTCTAAACTGATCATTGGTGATCCTTGAGTAAACGAAGTATAATGCATGGCATCACGCAATTTGGGATACACTGGATTACTTGGTGGCTTTTCTATAATTCTTGCAGTCTCAAATGGTTTTACAATATGGAAAATTGAGATAGGTTAGCGTGTGCGTTGGACACATGTCATTTTGACCTCTAATTCAAAGGTTAAAGATAATTTAGTGCGGACATGTCAGGTCGATCAGCGAGTGAAAATGATCATTTTAAACAGGTCATTGGTGCTCCTTGAGTAAAGGCTTATAAATGAAGCATTATGCATGACATCACGCAGTTTGGGATATATTGGATTATTTGGAGGCTTTGTCGTAGCTATTTCGGTCTTAATTTTGTTATAATATAGAAAATTGAGCTCGCTTAACATGGAGGTTAGACTCATGTAATTTTGATCTCTAAATCAAAGGTTAAAGACGATTTAGTGCAGTATATCAAGTTTATTATCTAGTTAAAATGATCATTCTAAATTAATCATTGGTGCTCCTTGAGTAAAGGCTTATAAATGAATCATAATGCATGGCATCACGCAGTTTATGAGAGATTGGATTACTTGGATGCTTTTTCGTTGCTATTTCAGTCTTAAATTTTGTCACAATATAGAAAATTGAGCTAGCTTAACGTGGACGTGGGATTCGTATCATTTTGAACTCAAAATCAAAAGTTATGGACGATTTAGTGCCGAGTTGTGAAGTTGATCGGCCGGTTAAAATGATCATTCTAAACTGATCACTCATACTCCTTCAGTATAGGCTTATAACCGAAGAATAATGCATGGCATCACCCAGTTTGGGATATATTGGATTATTTGGAGGTTTTTTCGTAGGCCTTTCAGTCTCAAATGTTGTCACAATATAAAAAAATTGAGCTAAAGTAACGTGGACATTGGATTCATATCATTCAAAACTCTAAATCAAAAGTTACAGACGATTTAGTCTGGACATTTCAAGTTTATCAGATAGTTAAAATGATCATTCTAAATTGATCATTTGGTCTCCTTGAGTAGGGATTATAAATAAAGCAGCATGCTTCAGTTTGGGATAGATTGCATTACTTTGAGTCTTTCTCGTAGCTATTTTTGTCTTAAATTTTCTCACGATATAGAAAATTGAGCTAGCTTAACGTGGGTATTGGATTCTTGTCATTTTGAACTCTAAATCAAAACTGACAGACCATTTACTGCGGACAAGTCAATTTGATTAGCCAATTAAAATGATCACTCTAAACTGGTCATTGGTGCTCCTTGAGTAACAGCTTATAAATGAAGCATAATGGATGCCATCACGCTGTCGGATAGATTGGATTATTTGGAGGCTTTTTCGTACCTATTTTGGTCTTAAATTTTATCACAATATAGAAAATTGAGCTAGGTTAACGTGGACGTTAGACTCATGTCATTTTGAGCTCTAAATCAAAAGTTAAAGAGGATTTAGTTCGGACATGTCAAGTTGTTCAGCTCGTTAAAATGATCATTCTAAATTGATCATTCGTTCTCCTATGAATAAAGGCTTATAAATGAAGCATAATGTATGGCATCATGCAGTTTGAAGATTGGATTACTTGGAGGCTTTTTCGTAGCTATTTCGGTCTTAAATTTTGTCATAGTATAGAAAATTGAGATAGTTTAATGTGGGCATTGGATTCATGTCAGTCTGAACTCTAAATCAAAAGTTGCGGACGATTTAGTGCGGACATGTCAAGTTGGTCAGTCAGTTAAAATGATCATTCTAAATTGATCATTGGTGCTGCCTTGGTAAAGACTTATAAATGAAGTATAATGCATGTAATCACACAGTTTGGGGCTTTGAGGCTTTGTCATAGCTATTTTGGTCTTAAATTTTGTCGCGACATAGAAAATTGAGCTAGATGAATGTGGGCGTTAGATTCGTGTCATTCTGAACTCTAAATCAAAAGTTACGTACAATTTAGTGCTGACATGTTAGGTTGATCGGCCCGTTAAAGTGATCATTCTACACTGATCATACATTCTCCTTGAGTAAAGGCTTATAATATCAGCATAATGCAAGGCATCACGCAGTTTGCGATACATTGGATTACTTTGAGGCTTTGTCATAGCTCTTTTAGTCTCAAATTTTGTCAAAATATGGAAATTTGAGCTAGATTAACGTGGGTGTTAGATACATGTCATTTTGATCTCTAAATCAAAAGTTAAAGAGTATTTAGTGTATAGATGTTAAGTTGATCAGCTAGTTAAAATGATACATTTAAACGGATCATTGGTGCTCCTTGAGTAAAGGATTATAAATGAAGCATAATGCATAGCATCACATAGTTTGGGATAAATTGGATTACTTGGAGGCTTTGTCGTAGCTATTACAATCTTAAATTTTGTCACAATATAGAAAATTGAGCTAGCTTAACGTGGGTTTTGGATTCGTTTAATTTTGAAATCTAAATCAAAAGTTACTGACGATTAAGCGCGGACATGTCAAGTTGATCTGTCAGTTAAAATGATCATTCTAAACTGATCATTGGTGCTCCTTCATTAATGTCTTATATATGAAGCATAATGTATGGCATCACGCAGTTTGAGATTCATTGGATTACTTAAAAGCTCTGTCGTAACTCTTTTAGTCTTAAATGTTGTCACAATGTGGAAAATTGAGCTAGCTTAACTTGGGCGTTGGAGTCATGTCATTTTGACCTCTAATTAAAAGTTAAACACGATTTAGTGTGGACAAGTCAAATTGATCAGCTAGTTAAAATGATCATTCTAAACTGATCAATGGTGCTCCTGGAGTAAAGACTTATATAAATGAAGCATAGTGCATGACATCAAATAGTTTGCGAATGATTGGATTACTTGGAAGCTTTGTCGTATCTATTTTGGTCCTAAATTTTGTCACAATATAGAAAATTGAGATAGCTTAATGTGGGCGTTGGATTAGTGTCATTCTGAACTCTAAATCAAAAGTTACTGCCAATTTAGTGCGGACATTTCAAATTGATCGGCCAGTTAAAATGATCATTGTAAACTGATCATTTTGCTCGCTGAATAATTGCTTATAAATGAAGAATAATGCATGCCATGACACAGTTTGGGATATATTAGATTATTTGGAGTCTTTGTCGTAGCTCGTTTAATCTCAAATGTATTCACAATATGGAAAATTGAGCTAGCTTAACGTGAGCATTGGACTCATGTCTTTTTGAGCTCCAAATAAAAGGTTAAAGATGATTTAGTGTGGACATGTCAAGTTGATAAGCTAGTTAAAATGATCATTCTAAACTGATCATTGATGCTCAATGAGTAAAGGCGTATAAATGAAGCATAATGCATAACATCACACAATTTGGGATAGATTGGATTACTTGGAGACTTTTTCATATCTCTTTCGATCTAAAATTTTGTAACAATATAGAAAATTGAGGTAGCTTAACGTGGGTGTTGGATTTTGTGTTATTTTTAACTCTGAATCAAAAGTTACGTACAATTTAGTGTGGACATGTCAAGTTGATCGGCCAATTAAAATGATCATTGGTGCTCATGTAGTAAAGTCTTATAAATCACTATGAGAAAACATCTATTTTCTGATGACGGTATTTGTTCAAAATCCGTTAGGAAATGCTTTTTCCAATGGATTTTCAACAAAATATGTCTGTCCGAACTATTTCGTCAGAAATCAAACACAATCGAGAAATTGTCGTGAATTATCGACGGGTTTGCGATGAAGAACACCATTTTGACAATAACCGACGGATATTTGATGGGTAGGATCCATTGGCACTTACCGATGTCTTTGCGATGGAATCTGTCTGTTGGTCCTTGGCCGATGACTTCCGATGAAAATGGCAGTCAGGAATGACATACTTAATACCGATGATACATGGCGTCAGAGACAACTGACGCAAATCCGATGACGATATTGCTGTCGGTATTTCCCGATGATTTCTTTTCGTCGTGAATTTACCAATGCAATCCCGATAAAATACACTTTCCAACGGAATTCTTTCCCTCGCCAATTCCGACGAATTAGGGTTAATGCAATCCGTCTGACCTTTCTCTGTTGTCTGACGACTCATTCCGTCGGAAATAAGCAAACTTTTACAAACAAAAATTTAATAATTATTTTTTAAATGTTAAATAAATGTTTATTAAATTTTTAAAATTTTCAATTTAATAAATATTTTTTAAATATTTAGTTAAAATATTAAAAAGAATTAAATAAAAATTATGTTTCAAATTTTAAAAACATAAGAATATTTAAATTTTAATTGTTTTAAAATCTAAAATCTACAAATTACATCGGAGGAGTAGTAGAAGAAGGAAAAAATTCATCTGTATAATCCAAGAATTTATTTTTCATAAAATCTGCAAAATATTTCAGCGTGGTCATCTCAATCTCTATAGCCACCATTTTTTCTCTAAGTTGGGCGTTCTCCTCATTTCCAGCCGCAGATGTTGCACCACTCATATCCGCAACTCTACCGAGTTATTGATGACGATCTTTCGAAAATGGTATTTCCTGTAAAACATTTTAAAATATTATTAGAAAAATATTATAATATTAAATATAAAAATAAATAAAAAGTGAAATCAAACCTACATTAAGAACCACACGGTTAATCTCATAATTAGCCAATTCGGCGACCGAAGATTAAGAACCAACTTGATACTGCTAGGACAAAGTATCACTTTTTTCACTTTTTCGATGATCTCACTAACGAGACCATCTTTGATGCCACCAGTCTTTTTGTTGGTGTGGATAGCCTCGAGAAGTTGCAGGTTAACTAGAGGGACTCCAAATTCTTGTGCTTAAAAGTAAAAAAATAATATTGAAAACAATTTCAAATAATAATAAATAAAATTAATAAATAAATTTACGAATTGATCTGCTCGTCTCTGAAAACTAGTCGGTCGCTATTCCGGTTTCCCAAATTAGTCCTCGAGATGGCCTCACCGCTGGAAGATTCTAAATAATGAATAAATTCGTTCCAAACCAATTCATTCAACACTCTTGCTTTGTCTTTTCCTTTTGTTTCCACTCGTTCATGTGCCGGGATAATTGTACCGCATCCTCTTTTTGAGAAGCTTCTGCCACCAGCTTTGTGTTCATGGGATATCATGTAAATTCTTATTGCAAAATTTACTAATATATTACTAAAAATATTTAAAACAATTACATTCTTAAAAATAAATTAACATACCACAAATTTCTTGAACCATATATGATGTTTCTTGTACGGAATATCTCTAAATTTTGTATATGGTTTGTTCAAAAGAGAATGAAGCATATTTAATATAGATTTTCTTATTGCGTTGTTTGAAATACCAAACCTACAAATTTTTATTAGAATAACATTAAAATAACTATTTTAAATATATTTATAAAAAAATTAATATACCATGTCGAATTGCCTTGACGTCTCGGATCAACAAAAGTAAGAAGTTCACATCCAGACTGTTAGACTAATTCTTCAATTGTCATTGGCCGATAAGAATCATTTCTAGATTCTGGAACTTGAGTTGGCATAAAACTCAGACTAGACGAATAATCACATATTTGGTACTCTTGATACGACCTTAAAACATTATTAAACAAACATACCAACATAAGCTATATTTAGTTATATCGTCAATGCTATGCGGCTAACTACATAGTTTTTTTCCTAATCAATTTTTTATGCTCTCTGTATATTTTTTTCCTCGCAAGTATTAATAGTCACTGTAGTGAAAGTGGATAATGATAGAACAAATAGAATAAGCATATGACGGAAAGAAGAATGCAAACGAATGGAACAAAACCCAATTTCATCAATCCGTAATATATTTGCAGAGACATTCAATTTTTTTATTTTCAAAAAGAACGTCAAGAATTCCTCAGTTTTCTTTCGTATAGGTAATTTCCGAGGAGAGATGAAAGGGAAGATGATTGTTAATTGCCAAAGACTATGATGCTGAAGACATTTTAAAAAGCTCAATTCAATCAAAGATAATGAGATGAACACATAAGCTATCATTAGAAATACTTGAACATAAAAAATAATCAGAGAAATATAATCAAAGATAGCAGTAATAGCGAGAAAAACCTTGTGAGAAATATGAATTAAGGATGCACAAATTGAAGCAATACATAGTTTCCAGATTGTCGCAGTGTGCATTTTACATATTCTAGTTCAAACCTACAAAGAATTTTACATAGAATATTTGTGAAACTTACATGGAGGCATTGAATTTTTGGCAAAATTTACTTAAAGAACTTCCGGCGAGCGTCCTGGCAACATACAGTGAGCGCGAGAGGAAGAGGCAGAGAGGAGGCGTTCAGGTGACGTACAGAGAGCTGAGAGAGAGGTCGGCAATGAAAACTGAAAGAGAAAGGAGTTAGGTTATATTCAATATTTTCGATGGACAGATCCGTCGGAAATCCGTCCATATAGTATTAAATATTTTTGCAAAAACCCACGTAATAAATTTCAGATTCTTAACATCGTCGGAAAGTCGTCGGATACAAACAACGGATTTCCGACAGAGTTCAAAATTGATGCATGTTTGCCAATTAGTCAGTTCACATGGCCAGTTCAAACTATCGGGATGCTGTCAGTAATGACCGATATATTTCCGACAAAGTTCTTTATTTGTAGAAAATAGTGGATATTTTTTTTCAAAAATTTAATTTATAAGAATTTTAAAAAAATTCAACATTAATTTATTTGAAAGATTTAGTTTGTTCTTAAGAATAAATAAAAATAATATCGAATTCGAATATACACGGATACGTTTGATTATTTGCATCATTATAATATATGAAAAAATTTCATGAATATAAATTTTTTTTCGATAGTAAACCTTTATATATATAATTAAATTCAGCATTCATAATATTAGCATATTACTTATAAGTTATTATACAACAACTACGGTTTACGGTTTATATTATAATTTATAATTTATAAAAAAACTATGGTTTTAGGTTTATACTAGAATTTTTAATTTATAAAACAACTACGGTTTTTGGTTGGAATGTGTACCATTTGATTTGGTAATGAAAGACCTAGGACAAAGCCTCCAAGTAATCCAATGTATCCCTAACTGCGTGATGTCATGCATTATGCTTCATTTATAAGCTTTTGCTCAAAGAGAACTAGCTGATCAAATTGACATGTCCCCACAAAATCCCACATTCTTTTTGATAACCTCAGTGAGTGGAGCTGCTATAGTGCTAAATTCCATGACAAATGTCCTGTAAAACCCAGCTAGGCTATGGAAGCTCCTTACTTCCCTAACATTCTTTGGACTCGGCTACTCCTTAATAGCTTTTATCTATTCCTCATCAACCTTAATACCATCTGTACTCACAGCAGAACCTAAGAAGCCAAGGTTATATGTTCCAAAATTACATTTCTTAAGATTGACATACAAGGTTTCCTTTCTAAACACTTCAAAAACCTTTCTGAGGTGTTCTCCATGATCATCTAAGGTTCGGCTAAAAACAAAAATGTCATCAAATTATACTACCACAAGATGACCTATGAATTCCATAAGGACATGGTTCATCAATCTCATGAAGGTACTAGGCATATTTGTCAAGCCAAAAGGCATTACTAACCACTCATATAAACCTTGTGTAGTTTTAAATGTAGTTTTCCACTCATTACCTTCTTTCATCCTAATTTGGTGATAACCACTCTTAAGATCTACCTTACAGAAGATGCTAGAACCATGCAATTCATCTAACATATCATCTAATCTAGGTATAGGATGGCGATACTTTAGAGTGATATTGTTGATGGCTCTGCAATCAAGACACATTCTCCAGGTTCCATCCTTTTTTGGGACAAGCAAAATAGGTACAACACACAGGCTCATACTTTCGTGGATATGTCCTTTCTCCATGAGTTCAGTGACTTGCTGTTGAAGCTCCTTGGTCTCCAGGGGGTTGGTTCTGTAGGATGGCTTGTTGGAAAGAGATGCTTCTGGTAGAAAGTCAATTTGGTGCTCAATTCCTCGGATTGGTGGTAAGCCTTGCGGTTGCTCCTCCGGAAACACATCTTTAAATTCCTGCAAAAGAAGTTGAATTTTGATAGGAATGTCCAGCATAGATTGGTTAGTATGAAAGCATTCTTTAGGCACAAAGAGTAGGTGTGGTTATTTAATCCCTGGGTTGTACTTAATCATAAGATTATTCCGTTGTTTGACTGGTGGCTTGGTTTGCGGTTTGGCGGTGCCGTCGGCTTGGGGTTTGCTTTTGGGTTTGGATAGGGTTTTGTTTTCCTTTAATGCTATCTGATCTAAGTGAACCTCTGTTAGGGATAAATGTACTAAAATATGTTTCTTTCCCTAAAACGCAAATGAGTACCTATTAGTCAACCCATCATGAATAACCCTTCTATCTGATTGCAAAAATCTACCTAACAATATGTGACCAGCATCCATGGGTAAAACATCACACAAAACCTCATCTTCATATTTTCCTATGGACAAAGGAACTAGGACCTGGTTCTCTACATCTAGCTCACCCTCATCATTAAGCCATTGCAACTTATAGGGTTTAGACCTCTTAATAATCTCTAATCCTAACTTCTCTACCATAATCTCACTAGCTACATTCGTACAGCTATCTCCATCTATCACTAAGCTACCGACCTTACTCTTAACTAGACAGCGAGTGTGGAATAGGTTCTTTCTTTGCTCATTCTTTTCTGTCCTAGTTTGTTAGTTTAGAGTTCTCCTAGTGACTAAGAGTTGTCCAGCATGGGGCATGTCTACATTTTCTTCCAAGGACTCAGCATCCGAATGGTCATCCTATGATTCTACCTCACCATTAGCCATAATAACTATGGCTCTCTTATTGGTACATTCCCTATAGTAGTGACCAAAGCCCATACACTTAAAACACTGAATTTCCCTAGTTTTGGTGCTAGAACCCATATACATTCCCTTAAGTTTCGAATCTTCTACCTTAGATTTAGCGAAAGGCTTGTAATCTTTGCTAGACTTATCCTCCTTAGATTGGCTAAACCTAGTAGAACTAAATCCGGGTTTAGCGTTTTTCCTCTTAAGTTGTTTTTTGAACATGATAGCCTTATTGAGAAGTTCTTTTATTTCGACATAATGGTGAAACTCTAGCCTATCTATTTCCCTATTAAGGCCACCCATAAACCTAGCCATAGTGGCTTCACTATCCTCTTGAACATCAGCCCTAAGAAATAAGGTTTCCATCTCCATAAAGTACTCCTCTACGGTTCTAGATCCTTGAGATAGTTTCCAAGCTTAAAGTGAAGTTTCCTGTGGTAGTGGCTAAGTATAAACCTTTTCCTCATATTTACTTCCATCTGGTTCCACGAATCTATAGGCAAATCCCCAGCCCTTCTCCTAGAAGTAACTAATTGATCCCACCAACTTAAGGCATAATCTTTAAAAGTAGTTAGTGCTACTCTAACCTTACTATCTTGAGTGTATTCCCTACAATCAAAGACTATTTATATCTTCTTTTCCCACTCTAGATACTCCTCAGGGTCATTGGTTCCATGGAAAGAGGGAATCTTGATTTAAGGCCAGCCAAAGCGTCGCGAGGATTGAGTTGGTTATTCCTATGCGGTTGGTCGTCTCTTGTCCGCCTTCTCCTAGGGTGTTGTGACCTAGATGAGTGACTGTAGTATTGCTCAGTATACGAAGGCATCTGGTTTATCCTAAGTTGGTCATTGATAGATCTTTCTATTTCAGCTCTCATGGTTCCATACTTTCATCCATCATGGCTTTAAAGGAATCAAGGAGTTGTTTGTTTGAGTTTGAGGATTCTTCTCCATTATTACTGGTTCCTACCATGGTACCTGAAAAACTCAGACAACTAAACAAGTAAAAGTTTCAAATTAAAACACAGAAACTGACACAACATTTCGCTGAAACAAAGACACAAGAACAAAGACAAACCCTAGCAAACCATGTTCTAGACCCTTGGAACTCCGGTATTGAAATGGGTGAGTCTAACAACTTTAGATTCGTTTTCAAACGTTTTTAATTGGTATTCCTGGTTCTATTAAGTCTTAAGAACAAGTTTCATTCAGGTTTTAATCTCTAAAATATTCAAACAAAAGGTGATAAACTCGGATTAACAAAAACAGTTTCTTAGAACCTCAACGGTGCCGATTGGGTGTTTCACAAGTTTTGTCCTTTAGAAATCGGTTCTAAACTATTTTCAAGTTAATTTCCAGGTTCTTAAAATATATGAGTTCAATTTTTAAAAAGAAACAAACCTAGAAACAATTTAAAACAAATCGCAAAAAGAAGGCGAAAGGTTACAAAACGTTTTTGCAAGAATGTGAAAGGGTGCAAACGGGTTTGTAGAGATACAACCTGGTTTGGAGTGGGCTCTGATACCACTTGATGTGATCCTGAGGAGGATCAAGCCGCTGATCAGCTCCAAATGGTTGTGGAAGAATGGATGAATGGATTGAGTTGCAGAATGGGTGAAACAATAGTCTAACTTCGGATGTGTGAGCTCTTAAGTGGATGGATCCGAGAACAAGGGGAAATTGATGATACTTCTCAAGGATGGTGGAAAATCCTTGGACTACCTGCTTGCTATGTGTGAATGAAAAAGGCCAGGCACGTTGGGCAAGGGATGAATAACTTCCAAGGGTGATGAAGATCCCTTAAACTTTCGGCTCTTGAGAGGAATGAGAAAGTGTTATATATTCCTCATTCAGAGGATGATCTAACGAGTTTAAGAAGGAGATTTGCTATTAAAATATTTGATGATTCAGGAAGAAGGATACAAGAGAGTACTTATAGTAGTCTTGGAAATTGAAAAGGACTCCTAAAATTCTACCAAAACATTAAAGGAAAATTTTAGGGAATTACAAAGACAACTAAGATAAAGAATAAGAAGTAAATAATGTTTTGACTTGATTCTTACTCTCTTATTTCGTGGATGATGAGATAGAATGGGCCTTGATTCACCAAGAGGCTGTGGTAAAGTACCTTGGGCTTGCCTCATTAGAAACCTATCATAGAAAACCCATTGGGACAAAACTAAGATTAGGGGAAAGAGTACAATCCAAGGCAGCTCTCTAGATGAGGTTTAGGTGGCTGGAATCACAACTAATGTGGTTGGATAAGCACACACTAAACTGGCCTGAATGGTGTTAAGAAGGGGCTGTAGTGTTGTCTTAAGTTTGGCTTGCTTGGATCGGGAAATGGGGCCATTGAATATTTGTAGGCTTTCGTTTCCAATATCCGCGGGTTCTAGATCCTCCTTAGCACCTTTAGTGGCTTCTTCCTCCTCTGGTTCAAGCTGCTCCATCGGTTGTGGTTCCTTGCTGGCCGTGCTCACATCAAAGCCTTTGATCAAGGAGCACCAGTGATCTGTTTATAATGATCATTTTAACTAGCTGATCAACTTGACATTTCCGCACTAAATCGTCTTTTACATTTGTATTAGAGCTCAAAATGACATGATTCCAACGCCCACATTAAGCTAGCACAATTTTCTATATTGTGACAACGTTTGAGAGTGAAAGAGCTATGTAAAACCCTCCAAGTAATCCAATGTATCCCAAACTGCGTGATGGCATGCATTATGCTTCATTTATTATAAGCCTTTGCTCAAGGAGCACCAATGATCAATTTAGAATGATCATTTTAACTGGCCGATCAACTTGACATGTCCCCACTAAATCATCCGTAACTTTTGATGTAGAGTTCAGAATGACACCGAATCCAACGCCCACATTAAGCTAGCTCAATTTTCCATATTGTTACAACATTTGAGAGTAAAAGAGCTATGAGAAACCCTCCAAGTAATCCAATGGATCCAAAACTGCGTGATGTCATCCATTATGCTTCATTTATAATCCTTTACTTAACGAGCACCAATGATCAGTTCAGAATGATAATTTTAATTGGCCGATAAACTTGACATATCCACACTAAATTGTACATAGCTATTGAAGTAGAGCTCAAAATCACTTGAGTCCAACGCCCACTTTAGGCTAGCTCAATTTTACATATTGTGACAACATTTGAGACAAAAAGAGCTATGACAAAGCGTCCAAGTAATCCAATGCATCCCACACGGCGTGATACCATGCATTATGCTTCATTTATAAACGTTTTCTTAAGGAGCACCAATGATCAGTTAAGAATGATCAATTTAATTGTCCAATCAACTTGACATGTCCGCATTAAATCGACCATAAGTTTTGATTTAGAGTTCAGAAGGACACAAATCTAACGCCCACGTTAAGCTAGCTCCATTTTCATTATTGTGACAAAATTTACTTCCAAAATAGATATGACAAAGCCTCCAAGTAATCCAATCTATCCCAAACTGTGTGATGACATGGTTTATGCTTCATTATTAAGCCTTTACTCAACGAGCACCAATGATCAGTTTAGGTTGATCATTTTAACTAACTGATCAACTTTACATTGCTGCACTAAATAGTCTTTAACGTTTGATTTAGAGCTCAAATAACATGAGTCTAACGCTCATGTTAAGTTAAATAAATTTTCTATAGTGTGACAGCGTTTGAGACTGAAGGAGCTATGAAAAAGCCTCCATATAATCCAATGTATCCCAAACAGCGTGATGACATGCATCATGCTTCATTTATAAGCCTTTATGCAAGGAGCACTAATGATCCGTTTAGAATGATCATTTTAACTGGTCGATCAACTTGACATGTTCGCACTAAATCGTCTGTAATATTTGATTTAGAGTTCAGAATGACACGAATCCAACGCCCACGTTAAGCAACCTCAATTTTCCATAATGTGACAATATTTGAGACTACAAGAGCTTCGAAAAAGCCTCTAAGTAGTCCAATGTATCCCAAACAGCGTGATGCCATGCACCATTTTTCATTTATAAGCTTTTACTCAAGGAGAAACAATGATCAGTTTAGAATGATTATTTTAACTAGCCGATCAACTAGACATATGCACACTAAATCGTCCGTAAATTTTGGATTAGAGTTCAGAATGACAAGAGTCCAACACACGTTCAGCTTGCTCAATTTTGCATATTGTGACAACATTTGAGACTAAAAGAGCTAAAAATAGCCTCCAAGTAATGCTGCCAAGTCTCCAATGCTCGGACAAGGGCATAAAGCTCCTTTTCATAAGTGGGGTAGTTCAGTGAGGCACCACCTAGCTTCTCACTGAAGTATGCCACTGGTCTCCCTCCTTGGGTTAGCACTGCTCCTATGCCTATTCCAGAGGCATCACACTCCACTTCAAACTTGATGATTTCATGCATTATGCTTCATGTATAAGCCTTTACGCAATGAGCACCAAAGATACGTTTAAAATGGTAATTTTATTTGGCTGTTCAACTTGAGATGTCTGCACTAATTTGTCCGTACCTTTTGATTTAAAGTTCAGAATGACACGAATCCAACGCCCATGTATAGCTAGCTCAATTTTCTATGTTGTGACAACATTTGAGATTGAAAGACCTATGACAAAGCCTCCAAGTAATACAATGTATCCCAAACTGCGTGATGCCATGCATTATGCTTCATTTATAAACCTTTACTCAAGGAGCACCAATAATGAGTTTAGAATGATCATTTTAACAGCTCGATCAACTTGATATTTCCGCACTAAATCCTCTGTAACTTTGGATTTAGAGTTCAAAATGACACAAATCCAATGCTTACGCAAAGCTTGCCCAATTTTCTATATTGTAACAATATTTGAATCTGAAAAGGCTTTGACATAACATCTAAGCAATCCGATGCATCCCAAACTAAGTGATGCCATGCATTAGACTTCATTTGTAAGCATTTACTTATGGAGCACCAATGATCCGTTTAGAATTATCATTTTAACTAGCCAATCAACTTGACATGTCCCCACTAAATTGTCCGTAATTTTTGATTTAGAGTTCAGAATGACACGAATCTAACGTACACGTTAAGCTAGCTCAATTTTTTATATCGTGACAATGTTTTGAGAGAACGAACTATGTAAAACCCTCCAAGTAATCCAACGTTTCCCAAACTGCGCGATGCCATGCATTATGCTTCATTTCTAAACCTTTAGTTAAGGAGCACCAATGATCAGTTTAGAATGATCATTTATAATCCACTGGACATGTCCACACTAAATTCTATTTAGCTATTGATTTAGAGCTCAAAATAACTAGAGTCCAACACCCACGTTAAGCAAGCTCAATTTTCCATATGAGGACAACATTTGAGACTGAAAGAGCTCCAAAAAAGCCTCTAAGTAATCCAATGCATCTCAAAGTGTTTGATGCCATGCATTATGCTTCATTTATAATCCTTTACTCAAGGAGCACTAATGATCAGTTTAGAATGATCATTAATTTAACCGGCCGATCAACTTTACATGTCCGTACTAAATCGTTTGTAACTTTTGATTTAAAGTTCAAAATGACAAAAAGAAAACACCCACGTTAAGCTAGTTCAATTTTGAATATTGTGACAACATTTGAGACTAGAAAAAGATATAAAAAAGCCTCCAAGAAATCCAATGTATCCCAAACAGCGTGATGCCATGCGTTATGCTTCATTTATAAGCCTTTACTCATGTAACACCAATGATCACTTTAGAATGAACATTTTAATTGGCCGATCAACTTGAAATATTTGCATTAAATCGTCCGTAACTTGTGATTTAGAGTTTAGAATGACACGAATCCAACGTCCACGTTAAGCTAGCACAATTTTCTATATTATGACAACATCTGAGACTGAAACTGCACAACAAAACCTCCACGAAATCCAATGTATCCCAAACTGCGTGATACCATGCATTATGATTCATTTATAAGCCTTTACTCAAGGATAACCAATGATCAGTTTAAAATGATCATTTCAATTGGCCAATGGACTTGACATGTCCGCACTAAATTTTCCGTTACTTTTTAATTAGAGTTCAAAATGACAGGAATCTAACACCCACATTAAGCTGGTTCAATTTTATATATTGTGCTAAAATTTAACACAAAAATACGTACGACAAAGTCTCCAAATAATCCAATCTATACCAATTTGCTTGATGCCATGCATTATGCTTCATTTATAAGCCTTTACTCAAGCTGGACCAATGATAAGTTTACAATGATCATTTTAACTAGCCCATCAACTTGACATGTGCGCAATAAATCATCTTTAATTTTTGATTTAGAGCTCAAAATAATATGACTCCAACGCCCACGTTAAGGTAGGTCAATTTTTCATATTGTGATAATATTTGAGACTGAAAGATCTACTAAAAAGCCTCAAGTAATCCAATGTATTCCAACCTGTGTGAGTACATACATTATGCTTCAATTATAATCCTTTATTCAAGGAGAACCAATGATCAGTTTAGAATGATCATTTTAAATGTACGATCAAGTTTACATGTCTGCACTAAATCTTCCATAACTTTTGATTTAGAGTTCAGAATGACATGAGTCCAACGTCCACGTTAAGCTAACTCAATTTCCAATACTGTGACAACATCTGAGACTGAAAGATCTATGAAAAGCCTACAAGTAGTCCACTGTATTCCAAACTGTGTGATGCCATGCATTATGCTTAATTTATAATCCTTTACTGAAGTAGCTCTAATGATCAGTTGACAATGATCATTTTAACTGGCCCATCAACTTGACATCTCCGCACTAAATCGTCCGTAACTTTTGATTTTGAGCGTAAATCATCCAATGCCCACGTTAAGCTAGCTCAATTTTCCATAATGTGAAAACATTTCAGACTGCAAGAGCATCGAAAAAGCATCCAAGAAATCCCATGTATCCCAAACAGTGTGATGTCATGCATTATTCTTCATTTATAAGCTTTTACTCAGGGATAACCAATTATCAGTTTTGGATGATCATTTTAACTGGCCGATCATCTACACATGTCCACACTAAATTGTCCGTCATTTTTGGTTTAGAGTTCAGAATGACAAGAATCCAACACACATTAAGCTAGCTCAATTTTCCATATTGTGAGAACATTTGAGACTAAAAGAGCTAAAACAATAGCCTCCAAGTAATCAATTGTATTTCAAACTGCGTGATGTCATGCATTATGCTTTATGTATAAGCATTTACGCAATGAGCAGCAATGATACGTTTAAAATGATCATATTAACTGGCCGATAAACTTGACATGTCCGCACTAACTCGTCCGTAACTTTTGATTTAGAGTTCACAATGACACGAACCCAACACCTACGTTAAGCTTGCTCAATTTTCTATATTGTGACAACTTGTGAGACTGAAAAAGCTACAACATAACCTTCAAGCAATCAAATGTATCCCAAACTACGTGATGCTATGCATTATGCTTCATTTATAAGACTTTACATAAGGCGCACCAATGATCAGCTTAGAATTATATTTTTAAGTAGCCGATCAACTTGATTTGGAGTTCAGAATGACAAGAATCCAACGCCCACGTTAAGCTAACTCAATTTTCAATATTGTGACATCATTTTAGACTGATAAAGCTTTTTAAAACCCTCCAAGTAATCCATTGTATCCCAAACTGCATGATGCCATGCATTATGCTTTATTTATAATCCTTTACTCAAGTAGCACCAGTGATCAGTTGACAATGATCATTTTAACTGCACCATCAACTTGACATCTCCACAAAAAATCGTCCGTAATTTTTGATTTCGAGCTCAAAATGACATGAGTCCAACACCCACGTTAAGCTAGCTCAATATTCCATAATGTGACAACATTTCAGACTAGAATAGCATCAATAAAGCATCCAAGTAATCCAATGTATCCCAAACAGCGTGATGTCATGCATTATGCTTTCTGTATAAGCTAGCTCAATCCTCTGTAGTTTTTGGTTTAGAGTTCAGAATGACAAGAATCCAAAACACATTAAGCTAGCTCAATTTTCCATATTGTGACAACATTTGGGACTAAAAGACCTAAAACAAAAGCCTCCAAGAAATCAATTGTATCTCAAACTGCATGATGTCATGCATTATGCTTTATGTATAAGCCTTTACGCAATGAGCAACAATGATACGTTTAAAATGATCATTTTAACTGGCCGATCAACTTGACATGTCCGCAGTAACTCGTCCGTAACTTTTTATTTAGAGTTCACAATGACCCGAATTCAACGCCTACATTAAGCTTGCTCAATTTTCTATATTGTGACAACTTGTGAGACTGAAAAAGCTACGACATAACCTTCAAGCAATCAAATGTATCCCAAACTACGTGATGTTATGCATTATGCTTCATTTATAAGACTTTACTTAAGGAGCACCAATAATCAGCTTAGAATTATCATTTTAACTAGCCGATCAACTTGACATGTCCGCACCAAATTGTCCGTAACTTTTGATTTGGAGTTCAGAATGACAAGAATCCAAGTCCCACATTAAGATAACTCAATTTTCCATATTGTGACAATATTTGAGACTGAATGAGCTTTGTTAAACCCACCAAATAATCCAATGTATCCAAAACTGTGTGATGCCATGCATTATACTTCATTTATAATCCTTTACTTATGTAGCACCAGTGATCAGTTGACAATGATCATTTTAACTGGCCCATCAACTTGACATCTCCACACTAAATTGTCAGTAACTTTTGATTTCAAGGTAAAAATGACATGAGTCAAACACCCACGTTAAGCTAGCACAATTTTCCATAATGTGACAACATTTCAGACTGGAAGAGCAGCAAAAAGCATCCAAGCAATCCAATATATCACAAACAGCGTGATGCCATGCATTATTCTTCATTTATAAGCTTTTACTCAGGGAGAACCAATGATCAGTTTAGGATGATCATTTTAACTGGCCAATTAACTAGACATGTCAACACGAAATCTTCCGTAGTTTTTGGTTTAGACTTCAGAATGACAAGAATCCAACACACATTAAGCTTGCTCAATTTTCCATATTGTAACAACATTTGAGACTAAAAGAGCTAAAACAAAAGCCTCCAAGTATTCAATTGTATCTCAAACTGCGTGATGTCATGCATTATGCTTCATGTATAAGCCTTTACGCAATGAGCAGCAATGATACGTTTAAAATGATCATTTTAACTGGGCAATCAACTTGATATGTCCGCACTAACTCGTCCGTAATTTTTGATTTATAGTGCACAACGACAAAAATCCAACGCCTACATTAAGCTTGCTCAATTTTCTATATTGTGACTGAAAAAGCTACGACATAACCTTCATTTATAAGACCTTACTTAAGGAGCACCAATGATCAGCTTAGAATTATCATTTTAACTAGCCGATCTACTTGACATGTCCCCGCCAAATTGTCCGTAACTTTTGATTTGGAGTTTAGAATGAAAAGAATCCAACGCCCACGTTACGCTAGCTCAATTTTCCATATCGTGACAACATTTTGAGTGAAAGAGCTTTGTTAAACCCTCCAAGTAATCCAATGAATCCCAAACTGCGTGATGACATGCATAATGCTTCATTTCTAATACTTTAGTTAAGGAGCACCAATGATCAGTTTAAAATGATTGTTTTAACTAGCTGATCAACTTGACATGTCCCAATAAATTCTCTTTAACTTTTTATTTTGAGCTCAAAATCACGTGAGTCCAACACCCACGTTAAGCAAGCTCAATTTTCCATATTATGACAACATTTCAGACTGAAAGAGCTACGAATGATGCATCTGAAAGTGTCTGATGGCATGCATTATGTTTCATTTATAATCCTTTTACTCAAGTAGCACTAATGATCAGTTTAGAATGATCATTTTAACCTGCCTATCTACTTGACATGTCCGCACCAAATCGTCTGTAACTTTTGATTTAAAGTTCAAAATGACAAGAAGAAAACACCCACATTGAGCTAGTTCAATTTGGAATATTGTGACAACATTTGAAACTAAAACAAAAGACATAAAAAAGCCTCCAAGAAATCTAATGTATCCCAAACTGTGTGATGCCATGTGTTATGCTTCATTTATAAGCCTTTACTCATGCAGCACCAATGATCAGTTTAGAATAATCATTTTAGTTGTCCAATCAACTGACATTTCCGCACTAAATCGTCTGTAACTTATGATTTATAGTTTAGAATGGGACAAATCCAACGTTCACGTTAAGCTAGAACAATTTTCTATAGTATGACAACATTTGAGACTGAAACTGCAACAACAAAACCTCCACGAAATCCAATGTATCCCAAACTGCGTGATACCATGCATTATCCCTCATTTATAAGCCTTTACTCAATGAGAACCAATGATCAGTTTAAAATGATCATTTTAATTGGTCAATGGACTTGACATGAACACAATAAATCGTATTTAACTTTTGATTTAGAGCTCAAAATAACATGAGTCCAACACCCATGTTAAGGTAGCTTAATTTTCCATATTGAGATAACATTTGAAACTCAAATAGCTACGAAAAAGCCTCCAAGTAATCCAAGTTATTCCAAACTGTTTGATGCCATGCATTATGTTTCATTTATAATCCTTTACTCAAGTAGCACCAGTGATCAGTTTACAATGACCATTTTAACTAGCCAATCAAATTGACATGTCCGCACTAAATCGTCTGTATCTTTTTATTTCGAGCTCAAAATGACATGGGTCCAACACCCACGTTAATCTAACTCAATTTTCGATATTGTGACAACATTTGAGACTGAAAGAGCTACGAAAAAGCCTCCAAGTAATCTACTGTATCCCAAACTGCGTGATGCCATGCATTATTTTTCATTTATAATCCTTTACTCAAGGACTACCAATGATTAGTTTAGAATGATCATTTTAACTGGCCGATCAACTTGACATGTCCACACTAAGTCTTCCGTAACTTTTGATTTAGAGTTCAGAATGACACGAATCCAACGTCCACGTTAAGCTAGCAATAATTTCTATATTGTGACAACATTTGAGACGGAAACTTTCACAACAAAGCCACCAAGTAATCCAAAGCATCCCAAACTGTGTTATACCATGTATTATGCTTCATTTACAAGCCTTTACTCAAGGAGAGCTAGTGGTCATTTTAGAATAATCATTTTAATCGGCCTATCGACTTGACATGTCCAGACTAAGATTTTTCGTTACTTTTGGTTTAGTGTTCAAAATGACACGAATCCAACACTCACTTTAGGCTACCTCAATTTTTATATTGTGACAAAATTTAAAACCAAAATAGCCATGAAAAAGCCTCCAAGTAATCCAATCTATACTAACTGTGTGATGCCATGCATTATGCTTCATTTATAAGCCTTTACTCAAGGTGCACCAAGAATTAGTTTAAAATGATCGCTTTAACTAACTGATCAACTTGACATATCCGCACTAAATCTTCTTTAGCTTTTAATTTAGAGCTCAAAATATCATGAGTCCATCACCCATGTCAAGCTAGGTCAATTTTCCATATTGTGACATCATTTGATACTGAGAGAGATACGAAAAAGCCTCCAAGTAATCCAATGTATCCCAAATAGCGTGATGTCATACATTATACTTCATTTATAAGCCTTTACGCAAGGAGCACCAATGATTAGTTTAGAATGATCATTACAACTGGCCGACCAAAATGACATGTCCGCACTAAATCATCTGAAACTTTTGATTTGGAGTTCATAATGACACGAATCCAACGCCCACATGGAGCCAGCTCAATTTTCTATATTGTTACAACATTTGAGACTGAAAGACCTATGACATAGCCTCTAAGTATCCAATGTATCCCAATCTGCATGATACCATGCAATATGCTTCATTAATAAACCTTTACTCAAGGATCCCCAATGATCAATTTAGAATGATTGTTTTAACTGGACAATAAAATTGACATGTCTGCACTAAATCGTCTTTAACATTTGATTTATAGCTCAAAATGACAAGAATCCAACGCGCACATTAATCTAGTTCAATTTTGAATATTGTGAAAATTTTTAAATCCGACTACGACAAAGCTTCCAAGTAATCTAATATATCCCAAACTGCGTGATGCCATGCATTGTGCTTCATTTGTAAGCTTTTACTCAAGGAGCACCACTGATTAGTTTAGAATGATCATTTTAACTAGCTGATCAACTTGAAATGTCAGCACTTAATAGTCTTTAAATTTAGATTGAGAGTTAATAATGACATGAATGAACCGCCCATGTTAAGCTAGCTCAATTTTCCATATCGTGACAACATTTTGAGTGAAAGAGCTATGTAAAACCCTCTGAGTAATCCAATGTATCCCAAACAGGGTGATCCCATGCATTATACTTTATTTATAAGCGTTTACTTAAGTAGCACCATCGATTAGTTTAGAATGATCATTTTAACTAGCTGATCAACTTGACATGTCCGCACTAAATCGTTTTTAGCTTTTGATTTAGAGCTCAAAATAACGTGAGTCCAATGCCGTCCTTAAGCAAGCTCAATTTTCCATATTCAGACAATATTTAAGACTCAAAGAGCTAAAAAAAAGCCTCCAAGTAATCAATTGTATCCCAAACTATGTGATACCATGCATTATGCTTCATTTGTAAACCTTTACTCAAAGAGCACCAATGATTAGTTTAGAACAATCGTTTTAACTGGCAGATCAACTTGACATGTCCGCACTAAATTTTCCGTAACATTTTATTTAGAGTTCAGAATGATACGAATCAACCGTCCACGTGAAGATAGCTCATTTTTTTTGTAATGTGACAACATTTGATACTGAAAGAGATACGACAAAGCCTCCAAATAATCCAGTGTATCCCAAACTGCGTGATGCGATGCGTTATGGTTCGTTTATAAGCTTTTATCAAGGAGCACCAATGATCAGTTTAGAACGATCATTTTAATTTTTGATTTAAAGTTCAAAATGACAAGAATCTAAAGCCCACGTTAAACTAGTTAAATTATGAATATTGTGAAAAAATTTAAATCCAAAATCTCTACAAAAACCCTCCAGGAATCCAATATATCCCAAACTATATGATGCCATGCATTATGCTTCATTTATAAGCTTTTACTAAAGGAGCACCACTGCTCAGTTTAGAATGATTATTTTAACTAGCTGATCAACTTGACATGTAAGCACTTAATCGTCTTTAACATTTGATTTAGAGCTCAAAATATCATGAGTCCAACGTCCACATTAATCTAGCTCCGTTATCCATATTGTGACAACATTAAAGACTGAAAGAGCTATGAAAAAGCCTCCAAGAAATCCAATGAATCCCAAGCTGCGTGATGCCATGCATTATGCTTCATTCATAAGCCTTTACTTAAGGAGCACAATTGATCGGTTTAGAATGATCATTTTAACAGGCCAATCAATTTGACATATCCCCACTAAATCGTCTGTAACTTTTGACTTACAGTTCAGAATGACACGAATCCAACAACCACGTTTAGCTAGCACAATTATCTATATTGTGAGAATATTTGAGACTGAAAGAGCTACGACAAAGCCTCCAAGTAATCCAATGTATCCCAAACTGCGTGTCGACATGCATTATTCTTAATTTATAAGCATTTACGCAAGGAGCACCAATGATCAGTTTAGAATGATCATTTTAACTGGCCAATCAACTTGACATCTTCGTACTAAATGATATGTAACTCTTGATTTTGAGTTCAAAATGACACAAATCCAATGCCGTCGTTAAGCTAGCTCAATTTTCAATATTGGGGCAAAATTTAAGTTCGAAATATCTATGACAAAGCCTCCAAGTAATCCAATCTATCCAAACTGCGTGATGCCATTCATTATACTCCATTTATAGGCCTTCACTCAAGGAGCACCAATGATCAGTTTAGAATGATCATTTTAACTAACTGATCAACTTGACATGTCCGCACTAAATCGTCTTTAGCCTTTTATTTAGAGCTAAAAATAACATGAGTCCAACGCCCATGTTAATCTAGCTCAATTTTCCATATAGTGATAACATTTGAAACTGAGAGAGCTATGAAAAAGCCTCCGAGTAATCAATTGTGTCCCAAACTATTGGATGCGATGTATTATGCTTTATTTATGAGCCTTTACTTAATAAGCACCAATGATCAGTTTAGAATGATGCTTTTAACTAGATGATCAACTTGAGATGTTCGCGCTAAATGATCTTTACCTTTTGATTTAGAGCTAGAAATAACATGAGTCCAACACCTAGGTTAAGCTAGATCAATTTTCCATATTGTGACATCATTTGAGATTGAAAGAGATACGACAAAACCTCCAAGTAATCCAATGTATCCCACACTGCGTGATGCCATGCATTATGGTTCATTTATAAGCCATTATGCAAGGACCACCAAATCGTCCGTTACTTTTGATTTAGAGTTAAAAATGACACGAATCCAACACCCAATTTAAGCTAGCTCAATTTTCTATATGTGACAAAATTTAAGATTGAGATAGCAAAATGGGCCATCCAAGCATTAATGCTTTATTTATCTCTTTACTAGTGATGGTGCATGCATTATGCATTTATAAGCCTTTACTCAAGACCAATGATCAATTAAAATTATCATTTTAACTAGCTGATCAACTTGACATGACCGCACTAAATCGTCTTTAGCTTTTGATTTAGAGCTAAAAACAACATGAGTTCAACGCCCATGTTAATCTAGCTCAATTTTCCATATAGTGACAACATTTGAAATGAGAGAACTGTGAAAAAGCCTCCAATGTATACCAAACTACGTGATACAATGCATTATGCTTCATTTATGAGCCTTTAATCAAGGAGCACCAATGATCAGTTTAGAATGATCATTTTAATTGGACTATTAACTTGACATTTCCTCACTAAATAGTCTGTAACTTTTGACTTACAGTTCAGAATGACACGAATCCAACAACCACGTTTAGCTAGCACAATTATCTATATTGTGAGAATATTTGAGACTGAAAGAGCTACGCCAAAGCCTCCAAGTAATACAATGTATCCCAAACTGCGTGTCGACATGCATTATTCTTAATTTTTAAGCATTTACGCAAGGAGCACCAATGATCAGTTTAGAATGATCATTTTAACTAGCCAATCAACTTGACATCTTCGTACTAAATGATACGTAACTCTTGATTTTGAGTTCAAAATGACACAAATCCAATGCCGTCGTTAAGCTAGCTCAATTTTCAATGCAGTCGTTATTGCTACCTCAAGTTTCCATATTGTGACAACACTTGAGATTAAAAGAGCTATGAAAAAGTCTCCAAGTAATCCAATGTATCCCAAGCTACGTGATGCAATGCATTATGCTTTATTTATAATCCTTTACTCAAGGAGCACCAATGATAAGTTTAGATTGATCATTTTAAGTAGCCGATCAATTTGACATGTCCGCATTAAATCGTACATTACTTTTTTTAGAGTAAAATATTACATGAATCCAACAGCACGTTAAGCTAGGTCAATTTTCCCTGTTGTGACAATTTTTGGGACTAGAAAAGCTATAAAAAAGCATCCAAATAATCTAATATATCCCAAACTGTGTGATGTCATGTGTTATGTATGCTTCATTTATAAGCTTTTACTCCATGAGCACCAATGATCAGTTTAAAATAATCATTTTAACTTGACGATAAACTTGACATATCCGCACTAAATCTTCAGTAACTTCGTATTTAGAGTTCAGAATGACACGAATACAACACCCACGTTAAGCTATCACAATTTTATATATTCTGACTATATTTGAGACTGAAACTGATACGACAAACCCTCAAATAAATGCAATGTACCCCAAACTGTTTAATACCATGCATTCTGTTTCATTTATAAGCATTTATTCAAGGAGAACCAATGATCATCTTAGAATGATCATTTTAATGGGCTGATCGACTTGACATGTCCGCACTAAATCGTACATGATTTTTGCTTTAGAGTTCAAAATGGCACGAATCCAACACCGACGTTAAGCTATCTCAATTTTTTATATCGTGACAAAATTTAATACCAAAATAGGTACGGCAAAGCCTCCAAGTAAACCAATCTACCTCAAACTGTGTGATGCCATGCGTTATGCTTCATTTATAACCGTTTACTCAAGGTGCACGAACGACTAGTTTAAAATGGTCATTTTAACTAACTGATCAACTTGACATGTCCTCACTAAATCGTCTTTAACTTTTGATTTAGAGCTCAAAATAACATGAGTCCAACGCCCACGTTAAGCTAGTTCAATTTTAAATATTGTGAAAAAATTTGAGACTAAAAGAGCTTTGAAAAAGCCTCTAAGTAATCCAATGTATACCAAACTACGTGATGCAATGCATTATGCTTCATTTATAAGCATTTAATCAAGGAGCACCAGTGATCAGTTTAGAATGATCATTTTAATTGGACGATTAACTTGACATGTCCTCACTAAATCGTCCGTAACTTTTGATTTAGAGTTCAGAATGACACGAATCCAACACCCACCTTTAGCTAGCACAATTATCTATATTCTGTTTGAGACTGAAAGAGCTACGACAAAGCCTCCAAGTAATCCAATGTATCCCAAACTGTAAGACGACATGAATTATTCTTAATTTATAAGCCTTAATGCAAGGAGCATCAATGATCAGTTTAGAATGATCATTTTAACTGGCTGATCAACTTGACATCTTCGTACTAAATCACTCGTAACTCTTGATTTTGAGTTCAAAATGACACAAATCCAATGCCATCGTTAATCTAGCTCAATTTTCAATATTGGGACAAAATTTAAGTTCGAAATAGCTATGACAAAGCCTACAAGTAATCCAATCTATCCAAACTGCGTGATGTCATGCATTATACTCCATTTATAGGCTTTCACTAAAGGAGCACCAATGATCAGTTTAAAATGATCATTTTAACTAACTGATCAACTTGACATGCCCGCACTAAATTGTCTTTAACTTTTGATTTGGAGATCAAAATAAAATGAGTCCAACCCCCACGTTAAGCTAGTTCACTTTTAAATATTGTGACAAAATTTGAGGCTAAAAGAGCTTTGAAAATCCTCTAAGTAATCCAATGTATACCAAACTACGTGATGCAATGCATTATGCTTCATTTATAAGCCTTTAATCAAGGAGCACCAATGATCAGTTTAGAATGATCATTTTAACTAGCCGATTAACTTGACATGTCCTCACTAAATCATCAGTAACTTTTGATTTAGAGTTCAGAATGACACGAATCCAACACCCACGTTTAGCTAGCACAATTATCTGTATTGTGAGAACATTTGCGACTGAAATAGCAATGAAAAAGCCTCAAAGTAATCCAATGAATCCCAAACTGCATGACGACATGCATTATTCTTAATTTATAAGCCTTTATGCAAGGAGCGCCAATGATTAGTTTAGAATGATCATTTTAACTGGCCGATCAACTTGACATCTTCGTACTAAATCATTCATAACTCTTGATTTTGAGTTCAAAATGACACAAATCCAATGCCATCGTTAAGATAGCTCAATTTTCAATATTGGGACAAAATTTAAGTTCGAAATAGCTACGACAAAGCCTCCAAATAATATAATCTATCCAAACTGTGTGATGCAATGCATTATACTCCATTTATAGGCCTTCACTCAAGGAGTACCAATGATCAGTTTAGAATGATCATTTTAACTAATAGATCAACTTGACATGTCCGCACTAAATCGTCTTTAACTTTTGATTTAGAGCTCAAAATAACATGAGTCCAACGCCCATGTTAAGCTAGTTCAATTTTAAATATTGTGACAAAATTTGAGGCTAAAAGTGCTTTGAAAAAGCCTATAAGTAATACAATTTATAAAAAACTACGTGATGCAATGCATTATGCTTCATTTGTAAGGCTTTAATCAAGGAGCACCAATGATCAGTTTAGAATGATCATTTTAACTTGACAATTAACTTGACATGTCCTCACTAAATCGTCTATAACTTTTGATTTAGAGTTCAGAATGACACGAATCCAACACCCACGTTTAGCTAGCACAACTATCTATTTTTTGAGAACATTTGAGCCTCAAAGAGCTACAACAAAGCCTCCAAGTAATCCAATGTATCCCAAACTGCGTGACGACATGAATTAGTCTTAATTTATAAGCCTTTATGCAAGGAGCACAAACGATCAGTTTAGAATGATCATTTTAACTGGCTGATAATCTTGACATCTTCGTACTAAATAATTCGTAACTCTTGATTTTGAGTTCAAATGACACAAATCCAATGCCATCGTTAAACTAGTTCAATTTTCAATATTGGGACAAAATTTAAGTTCGAAATAGCTATGACAAAGCCTCCATGTAATCCAATCTATCCAAACTGCGTGATGCCATGCATTATACTCAATTTATAGGACTTCACTCAAGGAGCACCAATGATCAGTTTAGAATGATCATTTTAACTAACTGATCAACTTGACATGTCCGCACTAAATCGCCTTTACCTTTTGATTTAGAGCTAAAAATAACATGAGTCCAACGTCCATGTAAATCTAGCTCAATTTTCTATATAATGACAACATTTGAAACTGAGAGAGCTATGAAAAAGCCTCCAAGTAATCAATTGTGTCCCAAACTGTTGGATGCAATGCATATGCTTTATTTATGAGCCTTTACTTAAGGAGCACCAATGATCAGTTTAGAATGATGCTTTTAACTAGCTGATCAACTTAACATGTTCACGCTAAATGATCTTTAACTTTTTATTTAGAGCTAAAAATAACATGAGTCCAACGCCTAGGTTAATCTAGATCAATTTTCCATATTGTGACAACATTTGAAACTGGAAGAGCTACGACAAAGCCTCCAAGTAATCCAATCTATCCATAACTGCATGATGCCATGCATTTTGCTTCATTTATAATCCATTAGTCAAGAAGCACCAATGATCAGTTAGAATGACAATTTTAATTGGCCGATCAACTTGACATGTCCGCACTAAATTGTCCAGCACTTTTGATTTAGAGTTCAGAATGACACGAATCCAATGCCCACGTTTAGCTAGCACAAGTTTATATACTGTGACACCATTTGAGACTGAAAGAGCTATCACAAACCTCCAAAATAATCCAATGTATCCCAAACTCCGTGATGACATGCATTATGCTTCATTTATAAGCCTTTACTCCAGGAGCACCAGTGATCAGTTTTAGAATGATCATTTTAACTGGCCGATCAATGTAACAAGTACGCAATAAATCGTATATAACTTTTGATTTTGAGTTCAAAATGAAACAAATCCAACGCCTACGTTAAGCTAGCTCAATTTTCAATATTGTGAAAAAATTTAAGTACGAAATATCTATGGAAAAGCCTCCAAGTAATCCAATCTATCCCAATCTGTCCCAAACTGCTTGATGCCATGCCTTATGCTTCATTTATAAGCCCCTACTCAAAGAGCACAAATGATCAGTTTATACTGATCATTTTAACCAACTGATCAACTTGACTTGTCCGCACTAAATCATCTTTAACTTTTGATTTAGAGCTCCAAATAACATGAGTCCAAAGCCCATGTTAAGCTAGCTGAATTGTCCATAATGTGACAACATTTGAGATTGAAAGAGCTACAAATAAGCATCCAAGCAATCCAATGTATCCCAAACAGCATGATGCCATGCATTATGCTTCATTTATAAGCCATTACGCAAGGAGCACCAATGATAAGTTGAGAATGATCATTTTAACAGGCCGATCAACTTGACATGTCCGCACTAAATCGTCTGTAACTTTTGGTTTAGAGTTCAGAATGACGAGAATCCAGCAACATGTTAAGCTATCTCAATTTTCCACATAATGGAACATTTGAGAATTAAAGAGCTATGAAAAAGCCTCCAAGTAATCCAATGTATCCCAAACTATGTGATGCCATGCATTTATTCATTTATAAGCCTTTTACTCAAGAAGCCCCAATGATCAATTTAATGATCATTTTAACTGGCCGATCAAATTGACATGTCCACACTAAATTGTCCGTAACTTTTGATTAAGAGTTTAGAATGACATGAATCCAACGCTCACGTTTAACTTACACAAGTTTCTATATTGTGACAACATTTGAGACTCAAAGAGCTACGACAAAGCCTCCAAGTAATCCAATGTATCCCAAACTGAGTGATGACATGGATTATGCTTCATTTATAAGCCTTTACTCAAGGAGCACCAATGATTAGTTTAGAATGATCATTTTAACTAGCCGACCAAATTGACATGTCCGCACAAAATCGTCCGTATGTTTTGATTAAGAGTTCAGGATGATACGAATCCAACGCTCACGTTTAGCTAGCACAAGTTTCTATATTGTGACGACATTTGAGACTAAAAGAGCTACCACAAAGCCTCGAAGTAATGCAATGTATCCAAAACTGTGTGGTGGTATGCATTATGCTTCATTTATAAGCGTTTACTCAAGGAGCACCAATGAACAGTTCAGAATGATCATTTCAACTAGCCGATCAAATTGACATGTCCACACTAAATCATCTTAACTTTTGATTTTGAGTTCAAAATGACACAAATCCAATGCCCACGTTTAGCTAGCACAAGTTACTATGTTGTGACAACATTTGAGACTGAAAGAGCTACAAAAAAGCCTCGAAGTAATCCAATGTATCCCAAACTACGTGATGACATGCATTATGCTTCATTTACGAGCCTTTACTCAAGCAGCACCAATGATTAGTTAAGAATGATCATTTTAACCGGACCATCAACTTGATAGTCTGCACTAAATCATCTGTAACTTTGGATTTAGAGTTCAGAATGACATGAATCCAACGCCCACGATTAGCTACCAAGTTACTATATTGTGACAATATTTGATACTGAAAGAGGTATGACTAAGCCTCCAAGTATTCCAATGTATCCCAAACTGCGTGATTATATGCATTTTTCTCCATTTTTTAACCTTTACTCAAGGAGTACCAATGATCATTTTAGAACGATCATTTTAACTAGCCGATCAAATTGAAATGTCCGCACTAAATCACTGGTAACTTTTGATTTTGAGTTCAAAATGAGAAAAAACCAACGCCATCGAAGCTAGCTCAATTTTCAATATTGTGAAAAAATTTAAGTCCGAAATAGCTATGACAAAGCATCCAAGTAATCCAATCTAGCCCAAATTGCGTGATGCCATGCATTATACTGCATTTATAAGCCTTTATTCAAGGAGCACCAATGATCAGTTTAGAATGATCATTTTAACTAACTGAACAACTTGACATGTCCGCACTAAATCATCTTTAAGTTTTGATTTAGATCAACACCCACGTTAAGCTACCTCAATTTTCCATAATGTGGCAACATTTGTGACTGAAAGAGCTACGAAAATGCCTCCAAGCAATCCAATGTATCCGAAACAGCATGATGCCATGCATTATGCTTCATTTATAATCCTTTACTCAAGGAGCACCAATGATCAATTTAGATTGATCATTTTAACTGGCCGATCAACTTGACATGTACGCACTAAATCGTCCGTAACTTTTGATATAGAGTTCTGAATAACACAAATCCAACGCCCACGTTTAGCTAGCACAAGTTTCTATATTGTGACAACATTTGGGACTGAAAGAGCTAGGAAAAAACCTCCAAGTAATCCAATATATCCCAAACTGCGTGATGACATGCATTATGCTTCATTTACGAGCCTTTACTCAATGAGCACCAATGATTAGTTTAGAATGATCATTTTAACCGGCCGATCAACTTGACATGTTTGCACTAAATCGTCTGTAACTTTTGACTTAGAGTTCAGAATGACACGACTCCAACGCCAACGATTTGCTAGCACAAGTTTCTATATTGTGACAACATTTGAGACTGAAAGAGGTACGGCAAAGCCTTCAAGTAATCCAATGCATTATGCTTCATTTATAAGTTTGGAATGATCATTTTAACTAGCTGATCAACTTGACATATCCGCACTAAATCGTCTTTAAAGCTTGATTTAGAGCTCAAAATGACATGAGTCCAGCGCCCACGTTAAGGTAGCTCAATTTTCCATATTGAGACACTATTTGAGATTGAAAAAGGTACGTAAAAGCCTCAAAATAATCCAATGTACCCCAAACTACGCGATGGCATGCATTATAATTCATTTATAAGCCTTCACTTAAGGAGCAGCAATGATCAGTTTAGAATGATCATTTTAACTGGCCGATCAACTTGACATGTCCGCACTAAATCATCAAGTATTTTTGATTTGGAGGTGAGAATGACATGAATCGAACGCACATGTAAAGCTAGCTTAATTTTCTATATTTTGATAACATTTGAGACTAAAAGAGCTACGACAAAACCTCCAAGTAATCCAATGTATCCCAAACTGCGTGATGCCATGCATTTTGCTTCATTTATAAACCTTTACTCAAAGAGCACCAATGACCAGTTTAGAATGATCATTTTAACTGGCTGATCAACTTGAAATGTCCGCACTAAATCATCCGTATCTTTTTATTTAAAGTTCAAAATGACACGAATCGAATGCCCACATAAAGCTAGCTCAAATTTCTATATATTGACAAAATTTAAGGCGAAAATCGCTTCAACAGAGCGCCCAAGTAATCCAATCTATTCCAAACTGCGAGATACCATACATTATGTTTCATTTATAAGCCTTTACTCATGGAGCACTAATGATAAGTTTGGAATGATCATTTGAACTAAATGATCAACTTTACATGTCTGCACTAAATAGTCTTTGACGTTTGATTTAGAGCTCAAAATGTCATGAGTCCACGTTAAGCTAGGTCAGTTTTCTATATTATGACAACATTGGAGACTGAAAGAGGTACGTAAAAGCCTCCAAATAATCCAATGTATCCCAAACTACGTAATGCCATGCATTATCCTTCATTTAAAATCCTTTACTCAAGAATCACCAATGATCAGTTTAGAATGAGAATTTTAACTGGGTGATCAATTTAAAATGTCAGCACTAAATCGTCTTTAACTTTTGATGTAGAGTTCAGAATGACACGAGTCCAACGCCTACATTAAGCTAGCTCAATTCTCTATATTGTGATTACATTTGAGAGTGAAAGAGCTATGTAAACCCCTTCAAGTACTACAATGTATCCCAAACTGGGTGATGCCATGCATTATGCTTCATTTATAAGCATTTACTTAATGAGCACCAATGATCAGTTTAGAATGATCATTTTAACTAGCCACTCAACTTGAAATGTCCAAACTAAATCATCTTTAAATTTTGATTAGTGCTTAAAATAACATTAGTCAAACGCCCATGTTACGCTAGCTCAATTTTCCGTATTGTGACAAAATTTGAGACCGAAAGAGACTTTAAGCAAGGAGCACCAATGATCATTTGAGAATGATAATTTTTACTGGCCGATCAACTTGATATATCCGCACTAAATCATTCCTAACTTTGATTTAGAGTTCACATTTACACGAATCCAATGTCCACGTTAAGCTGTCTCAATTTTCTATATTTTGACAACAATTAAGACTGAAATAGTTATGCCAAGGCCTTCAAGTAATCCAATGTATCCCAAACTACGTGATGCCATGCATTATGCTTCATTTATAAGCTTTTACTAAAGGAGAACCAATGATAAGTTTAGAATAATCATTTTAACTGGCTGATCAACATGAAATGTCCGCACTAAATAGTCCGTAACTTTTCATATAGAGTTCAAAATGATACGAATACAATGCCCAAGTTAAGCTAGCTCAATTTTCTATATAATGACAAGATTTATGACGGAAATAGCTACGACAAAGTGTCCAAGTAGTCCAATCAATTCCAAACTGCGAGATGCCATGCATTTTGCTTCATTCATAAGCCTTTACTTAAGGAGCACAATAGATAAGTTTATAATGATCTTTTAACTGGCTGTTCAACTTGACATGTCCGCACTAAATCATCATTAACGTTTTATTTAGAGCTCAAAATGACATGAGTCCAACACCCACGTCAAACTAGTTCTATTTTCTATATTGTGACAACATTTGAGACTGCAAGAACTACAAAAATGCCTTCAAGTAATCCAATATATCCCAAACTTCGTGATGCCATGCATTATGCTTCATTTCTAAGCCTGTACTCGAAAAGCACCAATGATCAGTTTAGAATGATCATTTTAACTGGTCGATCAACTTGAAATGTCCGCTCTAAATCATCCATAACTTTTGATTTAGAGTTCAAAATGACATGAATCCAACGTGCACGTTAAGCTAGCTCAATTTTCTATATTGTGACAAAATTTAAGACAAAATAACAACCAAAAGGAATCCAAGTAATCCAATACATCCCAATTAGCATGATGCCATGCATTATGCTTCATTTATAAGCCTTTACTCAAGGAATCCAAGTAATCCAATCTACCCCAAACAGCGTGATGGCATGCATTATGCTTCATTTATAACCCTTTACTCAAGGAGCGCCAATGATTAGTTTGGAATGATTATCTTAACTAGCTGATAAACTTGACACGTTGGCTCTAAATCATCTTTAACTTTCTATTTAGGGCTCAAAATAACATAAGTCCAACGCCCACGATAACCTAGCTCAATTTTCCATATTGTGACAATATTTGAGACTAAAATAGCTACGCAAAAGCCTCAAAGTAATCCAATTTATCTCAAACTGCGTACAGCCATGCATTTTGCTTCATTTATAAACTTTTACTCAAGGTCCACCAATTATCTGTTTAGAATGATTATTTTAACTTGCCGATCAACTTGACATGTCCGCACTAAACACTGTGTAACTTTTGATTTAGAGTTCCGAATGACACGAATCCAACGCCCACGTTAAGCTAGCTCAATTTTCTATATTGTTGCAACATTTGAGACTGAAAGAGGTACAACAAAGCATCCAAGTAATCCAATGTATCTCGAACTGTGTAATGCAATGCATTATGTTTCATTTATAAGCCTTTACTGAAGGAGCACCAATGATCAGTTTAGAATGATCATTTTAACTGGATGATCAACTTTAAATGTTTTTACTAAAACGGCCGTTACTTTGGATTTTGAGTTCAGAATGACACGAATCTAACACCCACGTTAAGCCAGCTCAATTTTCTATATTGTAACAATATTTGATACTCAAAGAGCTACGACAAAGTCTCCAGGTAATTCAATGTATCCCAAACTGCGTGATGCCATGCATTATGCTTCATTTATAAGCCTTTACTCAAGTAGCTCCAATGATCAGTTTGAAATGATCATTTTTACTGGCTGATCAACTTCACATGTACGCCCAAAATCATCGGTAACTTTTGATTTAGAGTTCAAAATGACACGAATCCAACACCCACATTACCCTAGCTCAATATTACATATTTTGACAATATTTGAGACTGAAAGAGTTACTACAAAGCCTCCAAGTAATCCAATGTATCCAAATATGCGTGATGCATGCATTACGCTTCCTTGATAAGCCTTTACTCAAGGAGCACCAACGATCAGTTTATAATGATCATTTTAACTTGCCGATCAACTTGACACGTTTGCACTAAATCGTCTGTAACTTTTGATTTAGATTTCCGAATGACACGAATCCAATGCCCACGTTAATCTAGCTCAAGTTTTTATATTGTGTTGAAATTTAACACAGAAATAGCTACAATAAACCCTCCAAGAAATTCAATGTATTCCAAGCTCCGTGATGTCATGCATTATGCTTCATTTATAAGAATTTATTCAAGGAGCACCAATGATCAGTGTAGAATTATCATTTTAACTACCTGATCAACTTGACATTTACGCACTAAATAGTCTTTAACATTTGATATAGAGCTCAAAATAACATGAGTGCAACGCCCACATTAAGCTAGCTCAATTTTCCATATTGTGATAATACTTAAGATTGAAAGAGCTTCTACAAAGCCTCCAAGTAATCCAATTTATCCCAAACTTCGTGATGCCATGCATTATGCTTCAGTTATAAGCCTTTACTTGAGGAGCACCAATGATCAGTTTAGAATGATCGTTTTAACTGGCCGATCAACTTGACATGTTCACACTACTTCGATCATAACTTTTTATTGAGAGTTCAAAATGAAACGAATCCTACGCCCACGTTAAGCTAACTCAATTTTCCATATTGTGACATCATTTTTAAAACCCTCTAAGTAATCCATTGTATCCCCAATTGCGTGATGCCATGCATTATGCTTTATTTATAATCCTTTACTCAAGTAGCACCAGTGATCAGTTGACAATGATCATTTTAACTGCAACATCAACTTGACATCTCCACAAAAAATCGTCCGTAATTTTTGATTTCGAGCTCAAAATGACATGAGTCCAACACCCACGTTAAGCTAGCTCAATATTCCATAATGTGACAACATTTCAGACTAGAATAGCATCAATAAAGCATCCAACTAATCCAATGTATCCCAAACAGCGTGATGCCATGCATTATTCTTCATTTATAAGCTTTTACTCAGGGAGAACCAATGATCAGTTCAGGATGATCATTTTAACTGTCCGATCAAGTAGAGATGTCCACACTAAATCGTCTGTAGTTTTTGGTTTAGAGTTCAGAATGACAAGAATCCAAAACACATTAATCTAGCTCAATTTTCCATATTGTGACAACATTTCAGTCTAAAAGACCTAAAACAAAAGCCTCCAAGAAATCAATTGTATCTTAAACTGCATGATGTCATGCATTATGCTTTATGTATAAGCTAGCTCAATCGTCTGTAGTTTTTGGTTTAGAGTTCAGAATGACAAGAATCCAAAACACATTAAGCTAGCTCAATTTTCCATATTGTGACAACATTTGGGACTAAAAGACATAAAACAAAAGCCTCCAAGAAATCAATTGTATCTCAAACTGCATGATGTCATGCATTATTCTTTATGTATAAGCCTTTACGCAATGAGCAACAATGATACGTTTAAAATGATCATTTTAACTGGCCGATCAACTTGACATGTCTGCAGTAACTCGTCTGTAACTTTTTATTTAGAGTTCACAATGACCCGAATTCAATGCCTACATTAAGCTTGCTCAATTTTCTGTATTGTGACAACTTGTGAGACTGAAAAAGCTACGACATAACCTTCAAGCAATCAAATGTATCCCAAACTACGTGATGTTATGCATTATGCTTCATTTATAAGACTTTACTTAAGGAGCACCAATAATCAGCTTAGAATTATCATTTTAACTAGCCGATCAACTTGACATGTCCGCACCAAATTGTCCGTAACTTTTGATTTGGAGTTCAGAATGACAAGAATCCAAGTCCCACATTAAGATAACTCAATTTTCCATATTGTGACAACATTTGAGACTGAATGAGCTTTGTTAAACCCACCAAATAATCCAATGTATCCCAAACTGTGTGATGCCATGCATTATACTTCATTTATAATCCTTTACTTAAGTAGCACTAGTGATCAGTTGACAATGATCATTTTAACTGGCCCATCAACTTGACATCTCCACACTAAATTGTCAGTAACTTTTGATTTCAAGGTAAAAATGAATGACATGAGTCCAACACCCACGTTAAGCTAGCACAATTTTCCATAATGTGACAACATTTCAGACTGGAAGAGCAGCGAAAAGCATCCAAGCAATCCAATATATCACAAACAGCGTGATGCCATGCATTATTCTTCATTTATAAGCTTTTACCCAGGGAGAACCAATGATCAGTTTAGGATGATCATTTTAACTGGCCAATTAACTAGACATGTCAACACTAAATCTTCCGTAGTTTTTGGTTTAGACTTCAGAATGACAAGAATCCAACACACATTAAGCTAGCTCAATTTTCCATATTGTAACAACATTTGAGACTAAAAGAGCTAAAACAAAAGCCTCCAAGTATTCAATTGTATCTCAAACTGCGTGATGTCATGCATTATGCTTCATGTATAAGCCTTTACGCAATGAGCAGCAATGATACGTTTAAAATGATCATTTTAACTGGGTGATCAACTTGATATGTCCGCACTAACTCGTCCGTAATTTTTGATTTATAGTGCACAACGACAAAAATCCAACGCCTACATTAAGCTTGCTCAATTTTCTATATTGTGAAACTGAAAAAGCTACGACATAACCTTCATTTATAAGACCTTACTTAAGGAGCACCAATGATCAGCTTAGAATTATCATTTTAACTAGCCGATCTACTTGACATGTCCCCGCCAAATTGTCCGTAACTTTTGATTTGGAGTTTGGAATGAAAAGAATCCAACGCCCACGTTACGCTAGCTCAATTTTCCATATCGTGACAACATTTTGAGTGAAAGAGCTTTGTTAAACCCTCCAAGTAATCCAATGAATCCCAAACTGCGTGATGACATGCATAATGCTTCATTTCTAATACTTTAGTTAAGGAGCACCAATGATCAGTTTAAAATGATCGTTTTACCTAGCTGATCAACTTGACATGTCCCAATAAATTCTCTTTAACTTTTTATTTTGAGCTCAAAATCACGTGAGTCCAACACCCACGTTAAGCAAACTCAATTTTCCATATTATGACAACATTTTAGACAGAAAGAGCTACGAAAAAGCCTCTAAGTAATCCAATGCATCTAAAAGTGTCTGATGCCATGCATTATGTTTCATTTATAATCCTTTTACTCAAGTAGCACTAATGATCAGTTTAGAATGATCATTTTAACCTGCCTATCTACTTGACATGTCCGCACCAAATTGTTTGTAACTTTTGATTTAAAGTTCAAAATGACAAGAAGCAAACGCCCACGTTGAGCTAGTTCAATTTTGAAGATTGTGACAACATTTGAAACTAAAACAAAAGACATAAAAAAGCTTCCAAGAAATCTAATGTATCCCAAACTGTGTGATGCCATGTGTTATGCTTCATTTATAAGCCTTTACTCATGCAGCACCAATGATCAGTTTAGAATAATCATTTTAATTGTCCAATCAACTGACATTTCCGCACGTTGAGCTAGTTCAATTTTGAAGATTCTGACAACATTTGAAACTAAAACAAAAGACATAAAAAAGCCTCCAAGAAATCTAATGTATCCCAAACTGTGTGATGCCATGTGTTATGCTTCATTTATAAGCCTTTACTCATGCAGCACCAATGATCAGTTTAGAATTAATCATTTTAATTGTCCAATCAACTGACATTTCCGCACTAAATCGTTTGTAACTTATGATTTATAGTTTAGAATGGCACGAATCCAACATTCACGTTAAGCTAGCACAATTTTCTATAGTGTGACAACATTTGAGACTAAAACTGCAACAACAAAACCTCCACGAAATCCAATGTATCCCAAACTGCGTGATACCATGCATTATCCCTCATTTATAAGCCTTTACTCAATGAGAACCAATGATCAGTTTAAAATGATCATTTTAATTGGTCAATGGACTTGACATGAGCACAATAAATCGTCTTTAACTTTTGATTTAGAGCTCAAAATAACATGAGTCCAACACCCATGTTAAGGTAGCTCAATTTTCCATATTGAGATAACATTCAAAACTCAAATAGCTACGAAAAAGCGTCCAAGTAATCCAAGTTATTCCAAACTGTTTGATGCCATGCATTATGTTTCATTTATAATCCTTTACTCAAGTAGCACCAGTGATCAGTTTACAATGACCATTTTAACTAGCCAATCAACTTGACATGTCCGCACTAAATCGTCTGTATCTTTTTATTTCGTGCTCAACATGACATGGCTCCAACACCCACGTTAATCTAACTCAATTTTCGATATTGTGACAACATTTGAGACTGAAAGAGCTACGAAAAAACCTCCAAGTAATCCACTGTATCCCAAACTGCGTGATGCCTTGCATTATTTTTCATTTATAATCCTTTACTCAAGGACTACCAATGATTAGTTAAGAATGATCATTTTAACTGGCCGATCAACTTGACATGTCCACACTAAGTCTTCCGTAACTTTTGATTTAGAGTTCAGAATGACACGAATCCAACGTCCACGTTAAGCTAGCAATAATTTCTATATTGTGACAACATTTGAGACGGAAACTGTCACAACAAAGCCACCAAGTAATCCAATGCATCCCAAACTGTGTTATACCATGTATTATGCTTCATTTACAAGCCTTTACTCAAGGAGAGCTAGTGGTCATTTTAGAATAATCATTTTAATTGGCCTATCGACTTGACATTTCTAGACTAAGATTTTTCGTTACTTTTGGTTTAGTGTTCAAAATGACACGAATCCAACACTCACTTTAAGCTACCTCAATTTTTATATTGTGACAAAACTTAAAACCAAAATATCCATGAAAAAGCCTCCAAGTAATCCAATCTATACTAACTGTGTGATGCCATGCATTATGCTTCATTTATAAGCCTTTACTCAAGGTGCACCAAGAGTTAGTTTAAAATGATCATTTTAACTAACTGATCAACTTGACATATCCGCACTAAATCTTCTTTAGCTTTTAATTTAGAGCTCAAAATATCATGAGTCCATCACCCATGTCAAGCTAGGTCAATTTTCCATATTGTGACATCATTTGATACTGAGAGAGATACGAAAAAGCCTCCAAGTAATCCAATGTATCCCAAATAGCGTGATGTCATACATTATACTTCATTTATAAGCCATTACGCAAGGAGCACCAATGATTAGTTTAGAATGATCATTACAACTGGCCGACCAAAATGACATGTCCGCACTAAATCATCTGAAACTTTTGATTTGGAGTTCATAATGACACGAATCCAACGCCCACATGGAGCCAGCTCAATTTTGTATATTGTTACAACATTTGAGACTGAAAGACCTATGACATAGCCTCTAAGTATCCAATGTATCCCAAACTGCATGATACCATGCAATATGCTTCATTAATAAACCTTTACTCAAGGATCCCCAATGATCAATTTAGAATGATTGTTTTAACTGGACAATAAAATTGACATGTCTGCACTAAATCGTCTTTAACATTTGATTTATAGCTCAAAATGACAAGAATCCAACGCGCACATTAATCTAGTTCAATTTTGAATATTGTGAAAAATTTTAAATCCGACTACGACAAATCTTCCAAGGAATCTAATATATCCCAAACTGCATGATGCCATGCATTGTGCTTCATTTGTAAGCTTTTACTCAAGGAGCACCACTGATTAGTTTAGAATGATCATTTTAACTAGCTGATCAACTTGACATGTCAGCACTTAATTGTCTTTAAATTTAGATTTAGAGTTAATAATGACATGAATGAACCGCCCATGTTAAGCTAGCTCAATTTTCCATATCGTGACAACATTTTGAGTGATAGAGCTATGTAAAACCCTCTGAGTAATCCAATGTATCCCAAACAGGGTGATCCCATGCATTATACTTCATTTATAAGCGTTTACTTAAGTAGCACCATTGATTAGTTTAGAATGATCATTTTAACTAGCTGATCAACTTGACATGTCCGCACTAAATCGTTTTTAGCTTTTGATTTAGAGCTCAAAATAACGTGAGTCCAATGCCTTCCTTAAGCAAGCTCAATTTTCCATATTCAGACAATATTTAAGACTCAAAGAGCTACAAAAAAGCCTCCAAGTAATCAATTGTATCCCAAACTATGTGATACCATGCATTATGCTTCATTTGTAAACCTTTACTCAAAGAGCACCAATGATTAGTTCAGAACAATCGTTTTAACTGGCAGATCAACTTGACATGTCCGCACTAAATTTTCCGTAACATTTTATTTAGAGTTCAGAATGATACGAATCAACCGTCCACGTGAAGATAGCTCAATTTTTTTTGTAATGTGACAACATTTGATACTGAAAGAGATACGACAAAGCCTCCAAATAATCCAGTGTATCCCAAACTGCGTGATGCCATGCGTTATGGTTCGTTTATAAGCTTTTATCAAGGAGCACCAATGATCAGTTTAGAACGACCATTTTAATTTTTGATTTAAAGTTCAAAATGACAAGAATCCAAAGCCCACGTTAAACTAGTTTAATTATGAATATTGTGAAAAAATTTAAATCCAAAATATCTACAAAAACCCTCCAGTAATCCAATATATCTCAAACTGTATGATGCCATGCATTATGCTTCATTTATAAGCTATTACTAAAGGAGCACCACTGATCAGTTTAGAATGATTATTTTAACTAGCTGATCAACTTGACATGTAAGCACATAATCGTCTTTAACATTTGATTTAGAGCTCAAAATATCATGAGTCCAACGTCCACGTTAATCTAGCTCCGTTATCCATATTGTGACAACATTAAAGACTGAAAGAGCTATGAAAAAGCCTCCAAGAAATCCAATGAATCCCAAGCTGCGTGATGCCATGCATTATGCTTCATTCATAAGCCTTTACTTAAGGAGCACAATTGATCGGTTTAGAATGATCATTTTAACAGGCCAATCAATTTGACATATCCCCACTAAATCGTCTGTAACTTTAGATTTAGAGTTTAGAATGACATGAATCCAACAGCACGTTAAGCTAGCTTGATTTTCCATATTGTGAAAACATTTGAGAATAAAAAAGCTACGAAAAAGTCTCCAAGTAATCCAATGTACCCCAAACTGCGTGATGTCATGCATTATGCTTCATTTATTAGTCTTTACTCACGGAGCACCCATGATCAGTTTAGAATGATCATTTTAACTTGACGATCAAATTCACATGTCTCCATTAAATCGTCCATAACTTTTGATTTAGAATACAGAATGACACGAATCCAATGCCCACGTTAACCTAGCTCAATTTTCTTTATTGTAACAAAATTAAAGACTAAAATAGCTACGACAAAGCCTCCAAGTAATCTAGTTTATCCCAAAATGGGTGATGTCATGCATTATGCTTCATTTATAAGCCTTTACTCAAGGTGCACCAATGATCAGATTAAAATTATCATTTTAACTAGCTGATCAACTTGACATGACCGCACTAAATCGTCTTTAGCTTTTGATTTAGAGCTAAAAACAACATGAGTTCAACGCCCATGTTCATCTAGCTCAATTTTCCATATAGTGACAACATTTGAAACTGAGAGAACTGTGAAAAAGCCTCCAATGTATACCAAACTACGTGATACAATGCATTATGCTTCATTTATGAGCCTTTAATCAAGGAGCACCAATGATCAGTTTAGAATGATCATTTTAACTGGACTATTAACTTGACATTTCCTCACTAAATAGTCTGTAACTTTTGACTTACAGTTCAGAATGACACGAATCCAACAACCACGTTTAGCTAGCACAATTATCTATATTGTGAGAATATTTGAGACTGAAAGAGCTACGCCAAAGCCTCCAAGTAATACAATGTATCCCAAACTGCGTGTCGACATGCATTATTCTTAATTTTTAAGCATTTACGCAAGGAGCACCAATGATCAGCTTAAGCCAATCAACTTGACATCTTCGTACTAAATGATACGTAACTCTTGATTTTGAGTTCAAAATGACACAAATCCAATGCCGTCGTTAAGCTAGCTCAATTTTCAATGCCGTCGTTATTGCTACCTCAAGTTTCCATATTGTGACAACACTTGAGATTAAAAGAGCTACGAAAAAGTCTCCAAGTAATCCAATGTATCCCAAGCTACGTGATGCAATGCATTATGCTTTATTTATAATCCTTTACTCAAGGAGCACCAATGATAAGTTTAGATTGATCATTTTAAGTAGCCGATCAATTTGACATGTCCGCATTAAATCGTACATTACTTTTTTTAGAGTAAAATATTACATGAATCCAACAGCACGTTAAGCTAGGTCAATTTTCCCTGTTGTGACAATTTTTGGGACTAGAAAAGCTATAAAAAAGCATCCAAATAATCTAATATATCCCAAACTGTGTGATGTCATGTGTTATGTATGCTTCATTTATAAGCTTTTACTCCATGAGCACCAATGATCAGTTTAAAATAATCATTTTAACTTGACGATAAACTTGACATGTCCGCACTAAATCTTCAGTAACTTCGTATTTAGAGTTCAGAATGACACGAATCCAACACCCACGTTAAGCTATCACAATTTTATATATTCTGACTATATTTGAGACTGAAACTGATACGACAAACCCTCAAATAAATGCAATGTACCCCAAACTGTTTAATACCATGCATTCTGTTTCATTTATAAGCATTTATTCAAGGAGAACCAGTGATCATCTTAGAATGATCATTTTAATGGGCTGATCGACTTGACATGTCCGCACTAAATCGTACATGATTTTTGCTTTAGAGTTCAAAATGGCACGAATCCAACACCGACGTTAAGCTATCTCAATTTTTTATATCGTGACAAAATTTAATACCAAAATAGGTACGGCAAAGCCTCCAAGTAAACCAATCTACCTCAAACTGTGTGATGCCATGCGTTATGCTTCATTTATAACCGTTTACTCAAGGTGCACGAACGACTAGTTTAAAATGGTCATTTTAACTAACTGATCAACTTGACATGTCCTCACTAAATCGTCTTTAACTTTTGATTTAGAGCTCAAAATAACATGAGTCCAACGCCCACGTTAAGCTAGTTCAATTTTAAATATTGTGAAAAAATTTGAGACTAAAAGAGCTTTGAAAAAGCCTCTAAGTAATCCAATGTATACCAAACTACGTGATGCAATGCATTATGCTTCATTTATAAGCATTTAATCAAGGAGCACCAGTGATCAGTTTAGAATGATCATTTTAATTGGACGATTAACTTGACATGTCCTCACTAAATCGTCCGTAACTTTTGATTTAGAGTTCAGAATGACACGAATCCAACACCCACCTTTAGCTAGCACAATTATCTATATTCTGTTAGAGACTGAAAGAGCTACGACAAAGCCTCCAAGTAATCCAATGTATCCCAAACTGTGTGACGACATGAATTATTCTTAATTTATAAGCCTTAATGCAAGGAGCATCAATGATCAGTTTAGAATGATCATTTTAACTGGCTGATCAGCTTGACATCTTCGTACTAAATCACTCGTAACTCTTGATTTTGAGTTCAAAATGACACAAATCCAATGCCATCGTTAATCTAGCTCAATTTTCAATATTGGGACAAAATTTAAGTTCGAAATAGCTATGACAAAGCCTACAAGTAATCCAATCTATCCAAACTGCGTGATGTCATGCATTATACTCCATTTATAGGCCTTCACTCAAGGAGCACCAATGATCAGTTTAAAATGATCATTTTAACTAACTGATCAACTTGACATGCCCGCACTAAATTGTCTTTAACTTTTGATTTGGAGCTCAAAATAAAATGAGTCCAACCCCCACGTTAAGCTAGTTCACTTTTAAATATTGTGACAAAATTTGAGACTAAAAGAGCTTTGAAAATCCTCTAAGTAATCCAATGTATACCAAACTACGTGATGCAATGCATTATGATTTAGATCAACACCCACGTTAAGCTACCTCAATTTTCCATAATGTGGCAACATTTGTGACTGAAAGAGCTACGAAAACGCCTCCAAGCAATCCAATGTATCCGAAACAGCATGATGCCATGCATTATGCTTCATTTATAATCCTTTACTCAAGGAGCACCAATGATCAATTTAGATTGATCATTTTAACTGGCCGATCAACTTGACATGTACGCACTAAATCGTCCGTAACTTTTGATATAGAGTTCTGAATAACACAAATCCAACGCCCACGTTTAGCTAGCACAAGTTTCTATATTGTGACAACATTTGGGACTGAAAGAGCTAGGAAAAAACCTCCAAGTAATCCAATATATCCCAAACTGCGTGATGACATGCATTATGCTTCATTTACGAGCCTTTACTCAATGAGCACCAATGATTAGTTTAGAATGATCATTTTAACCGGCCGATCAACTTGACATGTTTGCACTAAATCGTCTGTAACTTTTGACTTAGAGTTCAGAATGACACGACTCCAACACCAACGATTTGCTAGCACAAGTTTCTATATTGTGACAACATTTGAGACTGAAAGAGGTACGGCAAAGCCTTCAAGTAATCCAATGCATTATGCTTCATTTATAAGTTTGGAATGATCATTTTAACTAGCTGATCAACTTGACATATCCGCACTAAATCGTCTTTAAAGCTTGATTTAGAGCTCAAAATGACATGAGTCCAGCGCCCACGTTAAGGTAGCTCAATTTTCCATATTGAGACACTATTTGAGATTGAAAGAGGTACGTAAAAGCCTCAAAATAATCCAATGTACCCCAAACTACGCGATGGCATGCATTATAATTCATTTATAAGCCTTCACTTAAGGAGCAGCAATGATCAGTTTAGAATGATCATTTTAACTGGCCGATCAACTTGACATGTCCGCACTAAATCATCAAGTATTTTTGATTTGGAGGTGAGAATGACATGAATCGAACGCACATGTAAAGCTAGCTTAATTTTCTATATTTTGATAACATTTGAGACTAAAAGAGCTACGACAAAACCTCCAAGTAATCCAATGTATCCCAAACTGCGTGATGCCATGCATTTTGCTTCATTTATAAACCTTTACTCAAAGAGCACCAATGACCAGTTTAGAATGATCATTTTAACTGGCTGATCAACTTGAAATGTCCGCACTAAATCATCCGTATCTTTTAATTTAAAGTTCAAAATGACACGAATCGAATGCCCACATAAAGCTAGCTCAAATTTCTATATATTGACAAAATTTAAGGCGAAAATCGCTTCAACAGAGCGCCCAAGTAATCCAATCTATTCCAAACTGCGAGATACCATACATTATGTTTCATTTATAAGCCTTTACTCATGGAGCACTAATGATAAGTTTGGAATGATCATTTTAACTAAATGATCAACTTTACATGTCTGCACTAAATAGTCTTTGACGTTTGATTTAGAGCTCAAAATGTCATGAGTCCACGTTAAGCTAGGTCAGTTTTCTATATTATGACAACATTGGAGACTGAAAGAGGTACGTAAAAGCCTCCAAATAATCCAATGTATCCCAAACTACGTAATGCCATGCATTATCCTTCATTTAAAATCCTTTACTCAAGAATCACCAATGATCAGTTTAGAATGAGAATTTTAACTGGGTGATCAATTTAAAATGTCAGCACTAAATCGTCTTTAACTTTTGATGTAGAGTTCAGAATGACACGAGTCCAACGCCTACATTAAGCTAGCTCAATTCTCTATATTGTGATTACATTTGAGAGTGAAAGAGCTATGTAAACCCCTTCAAGTACTACAATGTATCCCAAACTGGGTGATGCCATGCATTATGCTTCATTTATAAGCATTTACTTAATGAGCACCAATGATCAGTTTAGAATGATCATTTTAACTAGCCACTCAACTTGAAATGTCCAAACTAAATCATCTTTAAATTTTGATTAGTGCTTAAAATAACATTAGTCAAACGCCCATGTTACGCTAGCTCAATTTTCCGTATTGTGACAAAATTTGAGACCGAAAGAGACTTTAAGCAAGGAGCACCAATGATCATTTGAGAATGATAATTTTTACTGGCCGATCAACTTGATATATCCGCACTAAATCATTCCTAACTTTGATTTAGAGTTCACATTTACACGAATCCAATGTCCACGTTAAGCTGTCTCAATTTTCTATATTTTGACAACAATTAAGACTGAAATAGTTATGCCAAGGCCTTCAAGTAATCCAATGTATCCCAAACTACGTGATGCCATGCATTATGCTTCATTTATAAGCTTTTACTAAAGGAGAACCAATGATAAGTTTAGAATAATCATTTTAACTGGCTGATCAACATGAAATGTCCGCACTAAATAGTCCGTAACTTTTCATATAGAGTTCAAAATGATACGAATACAATGCCCAAGTTAAGCTAGCTCAATTTTCTATATAATGACAAGATTTATGACGGAAATAGCTACGACAAAGTGTCCAAGTAGTCCAATCAATTCCAAACTGCGAGATGCCATGCATTTTGCTTCATTCATAAGCCTTTACTTAAGGAGCACAATAGATAAGTTTATAATGATCTTTTAACTGGCTGTTCAACTTGACATGTCCGCACTAAATCATCATTAACGTTTTATTTAGAGCTCAAAATGACATGAGTCCAACACCCACGTCAAACTAGTTCTATTTTCTATATTGTGACAACATTTGAGACTGCAAGAACTACAAAAATGCCTTCAAGTAATCCAATATATCCCAAACTTCGTGATGCCATGCATTATGCTTCATTTCTAAGCCTGTACTCGAAAAGCACCAATGATCAGTTTAGAATGATCATTTTAACTGGTCGATCAACTTGAAATGTCCGCTCTAAATCATCCATAACTTTTGATTTAGAGTTCAAAATGACATGAATCCAACGTGCACGTTAAGCTAGCTCAATTTTCTATATTGTGACAAAATTTAAGACAAAATAACAACCAAAAGGAATCCAAGTAATCCAATACATCCCAATTAGCATGATGCCATGCATTATGCTTCATTTATAAGCCTTTACTCAAGGAATCCAAGTAATGCAATCTACCCCAAACAGCGTGATGGCATGCATTATGCTTCATTTATAACCCTTTACTCAAGGAGCGCCAATGATTAGTTTGGAATGATTATCTTAACTAGCTGATAAACTTGACACGTTGGCTCTAAATCATCTTTAACTTTCTATTTAGGGCTCAAAATAACATAAGTCCAACGCCCACGATAACCTAGCTCAATTTTCCATATTGTGACAATATTTGAGACTAAAATAGCTACGCAAAAGCCTCAAAGTAATCCAATTTATCTCAAACTGTGTAAAGCCATGCATTTTGCTTCATTTATAAGCTTTTACTCAAGGTCCACCAATTATCTGTTTAGAATGATTATTTTAACTTGCCGATCAACTTGACATGTCCGCACTAAACACTGTGTAACTTTTGATTTAGAGTTCCGAATGACACGAATCCAACGCCCACGTTAAGCTAGCTCAATTTTCTATATTGTTGCAACATTTGAGACTGAAAGAGGTACAACAAAGCATCCAAGTAATCCAATGTATCTCGAACTGTGTAATGCCATGCATTATGTTTCATTTATAAGCCTTTACTGAAGGAGAACCAATGATCAGTTTAGAATGATCATTTTAACTGGATGATCAACTTTAAATGTTTTTACTAAAACGGCCGTTACTTTGGATTTAGAGTTCAGAATGACACGAATCTAACACCCACGTTAAGCCAGCTCAATTTTCTATATTGTAACAATATTTGAGACTCAAAGAGCTACGACAAAGTCTCCAGGTAATTCAATGTATCCCAAACTGCGTGATGCCATGCATTATGCTTCATTTATAAGCCTTTACTCAAGTAGCTCCAATGATCAGTTTGAAATGATCATTTTTACTGGCTGATCAACTTCACATGTACGCCCAAAATCATCGGTAACTTTTGATTTAGAGTTCAAAATGACACGAATCCAACACCCACATTACCCTAGCTCAATATTACATATTTTGACAATATTTGAGACTGAAAGAGTTACTACAAAGCCTCCAAGTAATCTAATGTATCCAAATATGCGTGATGCATGCATTACGCTTCCTTGATAAGCCTTTACTCAAGGAGCACCAACGATCAGTTTATAATGATCATTTTAACTTGCCGATCAACTTGACACGTTTGCACTAAATCGTCTGTAACTTTTGATTTAGATTTCCGAATGACACGAATCCAATGCCCATGTTAATCTAGCTCAAGTTTTTATATTGTGTTGAAATTTAACACAGAAATAGCTACAATAAACCCTCCAAGAAATTCAATGTATTCCAAGCTCCGTGATGTCATGCATTATGCTTCATTTATAAGAATTTATTCAAGGAGCACCAATGATCAGTGTAGAATTATCATTTTAACTACCTGATCAACTTGACATTTACGCACTAAATAGTCTTTAACATTTGATATAGAGCTCAAAATAACATGAGTGCAACGCCCACATTAAGCTAGCTCAATTTTCCATATTGTGATAATACTTAAGATTGAAAGAGCTACTACAAAGCCTCCAAGTAATCCAATGTATCCAAAACTTCGTGATGCCATGCATTATGCCTCAGTTATAAGCCTTTACTTGAGGAGCACCAATGATCAGTTTAGAATGATCGTTTTAACTGGCCGATCAACTTGACATGTTCACACTAATTCGATCATAACTTTTTATTGAGAGTTCAAAATGAAACGAATCCTACGCCCACGTTAACCTAGCTCAATTTTCCATATTTTTACAATATTTGAGACTTAAAGAGCCACTACAAAGCATTCACGTAATCCAAAGTATCCCAAATGGTGTGATGTTGTGTATTATGCTTCATATATACGGCTTTACTCAGTGAGCACCAATGATTAGTTTAGTATGATCATTTTACCTAGCTGATCAACTTGACATTTCCGCACTAAATCGTCTTTAACTTTTGATGAAGAGCTCAAAATGACAAGAGTCCAACGCTCACGTTAATCTAGCACAATTTTCCACATTATGACAATATTTGAGACTGAAACAGCTAGACAAAGCCTCAAAGTAATGCAATCTATCCCAAACTGTGTGATGCCATGCATTATCCTTTATTTATTAGCCTTTACTCAGGGAGCACCAATTATAAGTTTAGAATGATCATTTTAACTGGCCGATTAACTTGACATGTACGCACTAAATCGTCTGTAACTTTTGATTTAGAGTTCACATGACACGAATCCAACACCCCAATTAAGCTAGTTCAATTTTTTATATGGTGACAAAATTTAAGATCGAAATAGCTATGAAAAAGCTTACAAGTAATCCAATCTATCCCAAACTGCGTGATGCTATGCATTATCCTTTATTTATAACCCTTTACTCAATGAGTACCAATGATTAGTTTAAAACGATTATTTTAACTAGCTGATCAAATTGACATGTAAGTACTTAATCGTCATTAACTTCTAATTCAGAGCTCAAAATGACATGAGTCCAACACCCACGTTAAGATAGCTCAATTTTCTATATTGTGAAAAAATTTAAGATCGAAATAGCTACGACAAAGCCTCCAAGTAATACAATCTATCCCAACCCGCGTAATACCATGCATTATTCTTCATTTATAAGCACCAATGATCATCTTAGAATGATAATTTTAACTAGCTGATCAACTTGACATATCCGCACCAAATTGTCTTTAACTTTTTATTTAGAGCTCAAGAAGACATGAATCCAACACCCACGTTAAGTTAGCTTAATTTTCTATATTGTGACAAAATTTAAGATCGAAATAGCTATGCAAAGCCTCCATATAATCCAATCTATCCTAAAAAGCGTGATGCGATGAATTATGCTTCATTTATAAGCCTGTAGTCAATGAGCACCAATGACCAGTTTAGAATGATCATTTTAACAGGTCGATCGACTTGACATGTCCACACTAAATTGTCCATAACTTTTGATTTAGAGGTCATAATGACATTAATCCAATGCCGACGTTAACTAACTCAATTTTCTATGATGTGATAATATTTAATACCGAAATAGCTACGACAACGCCTCCAAGTAATCCAATCTATCCCAAACTGCACGATGCCAAGCATTATACTTCATTTATAAGCTTTACTCAAGGAGCACCGATGATCATTTTAGAATGATCATTTTATCTAGCTGATCAACTTGACATTTCCTTACCAAATCGTTTGTAACTTTTGATTTAGATTTCAAATTGACACGAATCCACCACATACATTAAAATAGATCAGTTTTCTATATTGTGACAAAATTCTAGATCGAAATAGCTATGATAAAACATCCAAGTAATCCAATCTACCCCAAACTGCGTGATGCCATGCATAATGCTTCATTTATAAGCCTTTACTCAAGGAGCACCAATGATCAGTTTAGAATGATCATTAAACTAGCTGATCAACTTGACAAGTCTACACTAAATCGTCTTTTACTTTTTATTTAGAGCTCAAGATTACATGAATCCAATGCCCACGCTAAAATACCTTTATTTTCCATATTGTGAAAACATTTGAGATTGAAAGAGTTAGACAAAGCCTCAAAGTAATGCAATATATCCTAAACTACGTGATACCATGCATTATACTTCATTTATATGCCTTCAATCAAGAAGCACCAATAATCAATTTAGAATGATCATTTTAATTGACCGATCAAGTTGACATGTTTGCACTAAATTGTCCGCAATTTTTGATTTAGAGTTAAAAGTGACAAGAATCCAATACCCCCATTAAGGTAGCCCAATTTTCTATATTGTGACAAAATTTAATATCAAAATAGCTACGACAAAGCCTCCAAGTAATCCAATCTATCCCAAAGGCATGATGCTATGCATTTTGCTTCATTTATACGCCTTTAGTCAATAAGCACCAATGATCAGTTGAGAATGATCATTTTAACTAGCTCATCAACTTGACATGTCCCCACTAAATCATCTTTAAATTTTTATTCAGAGCTCAAAATGATATCAGTCCAACGCCCACGTTAAGCTAGCTCAATTTTCCATATTGTGAAGACATTTGAGACTGAAAGGCTATGACAAAGCCTCCATGTAATCTAATGTATCCCAAACTACGTGATGCCATGCATTATGCTTTATTTATAAGCCTTTTCTCAAGGAGCACCAATGATAATTTTAGAATGATCATTTACACCAATGATAAGTTTAGAATGATCATTTTAACACTCCGATCAACTTCATTGGTCTGTACTAAATCGTCAGTAACGTTTGATTTATAGTCAGAATGACACGATTCCAACGCCCACGTTAAGCTAACTCAATTTTCTATTATGTGGTAATTTAAGATCGAAATAGGTACAACGAAGCCTCCTAGTAATCCAAGCTACCCCAAACTGCATGATGCCATCCATTACACTTCATTTGTAAGCTTTTACTCAAGGAGCACAATTGATCAGTTTAGAATGATTATTTTTACTACCTGATCACCTTGACATTTGCGCACTAAATCACCTTGATTATTTTTAGTACCTTTATGCTTACAAAAGGATCATTTAGATCAGATAGCTTAAAAGAAAAACAAAACCCAATCCGAACCCAAAAGCAAACTCCACGCCGACGGCACCGCCAAACCACAAACCAAGCCACCAACCAAACAACCGACTAATCTTATGATTAAGTCCAATGCCGGGAGTAACTTACCGTACCTACTCTTTGTGCTTAAAGAATGCTTTCATACTAACCAATCTATGCAGGACATTCCTAGCAAAATTCAACTTCTTTTGCAGAAATTTAAAGATGTGTTTCCGGAGGAGCGACCACAAGGCTTACCACCAATCCGAGGAATTGAGCACCAAATTGACTTTCTATCAGGAGCATCTCTTCCCAACAAGACATCCTACATAACCAACCCCCTGGAGACCAAGGAGCTTCAACAGAAAGTCACTGAACTCATGGAGAAAGGACATATCCGCGAAAGTATGAGCCCGTGTGCTGTACCTGTTTTGCTTGTCCCAAAAAAGGATGGAAACTGGAGAATGTGTGTTGATTGCAGAGCCATCAACAATATCACTGTAAAGTATCACCATCCTATACCTAGATTAGATGATATCTTAGATGAATTGCATGGTTCTAGCATTTTCTCTAAGGTAGATCGTAAGAGTGGTTATCACCGAATTAGGATGAAAGAAGGTGATGAGTGGAAAACTGCATTTAAAACTAAACAAGGTTTATAAGAGTGGTTAGAAACGCATTTTGGCTTGACAAATGCACCTAGTACCTTAATGAGATTGATGAACCATGTCCTTAGGGAATTCATAGGTTATTTTGTGGTAGTATACATTGATGACATTCTAGTTTTTAGCCGAACCTTAGATGATTATGTAGAACACCTCAGAAAGGTTTTTGAAGTGCTTATAAAAGAAACCTTGTATGCCAATCTTAAGAAATGTACTTTAGAACTGATAACTTTTTCTTATTAGGTTTTGTAGTGAGTACAGATGGTATTAAGGTTGATGAGGAAAATATAAAAGCGATTAAAGAGTGGCCGAGTCCATAGAATGTTGGGGAAGTAAGGAGCTTCAATGGCCTAGCTGGGTTTTACCGGAGATATGTCATGGACTTTAGCACTGTAGAAGCTCCACTCATTGAGGTTATCAAGAAGAATGTGGTATTTAAGTGGGAGCAGGCGCAAGAGGAGGCATTCCAAACCTTGAAAGACAAGCTCACACACTCCCCGGTGCTATCTCTTCCTAACTTTGATAAAACTTTTGAAATTAATGTGATGTCTCAAGAGTTGGTATTGGTGCAGTTATTATGCAGGAAAGAAACCCATACCCTACTTTAGTGAGAAACTTGGAGGGGCCCCACTCAATTACCCAACCTATGACAAAGAACTATATGCGCTTTTGAGGGCCTTGCAAACATGGCAACATTATCTTTGGCCCAAGGAGTTTGTCATCCATACCGAACCATGAGTCATTCATACATCTCAAAGGCCAAAAAAAGCTGAACAAAAAACATGCTAGGTGGGTCGAATTAATTGAGACCTTACCTTATGTGATCAAATACAAGAAAGGTAAAGAGAATGTAGTAGCCGATGCTCTTTCTCGGAGGTATATGCTCTTCAACTCTTTAAAAGTTAAACTGCTAGGGTTTAAGCAAATCAAAAAGTTATGCTACTTATGCTGATTTTCAGAATATTTATGCTTCTTGTGAGAAGTTTGGTACTGGTAAATACTTTAAGAGTGAAGGCTTCTTGTTTTATGATAATCGGTTATGTGTACCTAACTCATCTTTGCGAGACTTGTTTGCTAAGGAAGCACATTCAGGTGGTCTTATGGGTCACTTTGGCGTGGCAAAGAAATTAAATGTATTGTAGTAACACTTCTTTTGGCCACACATGAGGAGTGTTATTAAGAAAGCTTGCCAAAGAAGGGTAACTTGCAAGCAAGCCAAATCCACAATCCAAAAGCACGGTTTGTATACCCCTCTTCCTATACCTTTGCACCCTTGGCATGATATTTCTATGGATTTTGTTGTTGGATTATCTAGAACTAAGACTCGAAAGGATTCTGTGTTTGGTGTAGTTGATAGGTTTTCCAAAATGGCTCACTTTATTCTTTGTCGTAAGACAGATGATGCCGTTAACATTGAAGGGTTATTATTTAATGAGATAGTTAGTCTTCACGGCATGGCTAGGACCATAGTATCAGATAGAGACACTAAGTTCCTTAGTTACTTTTGGAAAACACTTTGGTCTAAGATAGGAAGTGAGCTTTGTTTCTCGACAACTTGTCACTCGCAGTCGGATGGTCAAAATGAAATAGTTAATAGAACCTTTTCTACATTGTTAAGAGTTTTTATTAAAAAGAATCTTAGGACTTAGGAAGAATGCTTGCCTCATGTTGAATTCGCTTATAATCATGCTAGGCATACTGTTTCTAATTACTCGACATTCAAAATTTTTTATGGGTTCAATCCCATCTCACCTTTTGATCTAGTGCCTTTACCTTTTAGTGAAAGGACAAGCCATGACGGAAAGCAAAAGGTTGAGATAGTTAAAAAAATTCATGAGAAGGCTCGGCTCAATATTAAAAATCAGACTAAGATGTATGCTCAACAAGCCAATAAAGGCCAAAAGGAGTTAGCATTTGTAGAAGGAGACTTGGTGTGGATCCAAGCTAATACCTAGGATTGATGGCCCATTAAAAGACATCGAGAAGATCAATGACAATGGCTACCAGTTGGATCTTCAAGTTAAGTACCAAGTGAGTTCAAACTTCAATATTAAAGATTTGGTTCCATATTTTGCAGATGAGACTGATTTGAGATCACATCCTTCTCAACTGGGGGAGGATGATGTGAGCATTGCAAGTAAGGAACCACAACCTAAGGAGCAGCTTGGACTAGAGGAGGAAGAAGCCACTAAAGATGCTAAGAAGCAGCTAGAACCCGTGGATATTGGAGGTGAAAGCTTACAAATCTTCAATGGCCCTATTACCCGATCCAAGGAAGCCAAACTTAAGACAACACTACAGCACCTTCTCATCACCAGTCAGTCCAGTTTAGTGTGTTCTAATCCAACCACATTGGTTGTGATTCAAGCCACCTAAACCTGACCAAAAGAGTTGCCTTAGATTGTACTCGTTTTCCCTATTCATATTTTTGTCCCAATGGGTTTTCTAAGATAGGTTTTTAATGAGGCAAGCCCAATGTACTTTACCACAGCCTCTTGGTGAATGAATGTCCATTCTATCTCATCATTCAGGAAATAAGAGAGGAAGAATCAAGTCAAAACATTATTTATTTCTTAGTCTTTGTCTTAGTTGCCTTTGTAATTCCCTAAGTATTTCCTTTAATGTTTTGGTAGAATTTTAGGAGTCATTTCCAATTTCCTAGACTACAATAAGTACTCTCTTGTATCCTTCTTTCTAAATCATCAAAAAATTTAATAGGAAATCTCGTTCTTAAACTCGTTTGATCATCCTCTTCAATAAGGAATTTTAAAACACTTTCTCATTCCTCTCAGCCGAAAGTCTAAGGGATCTTCATCACCCTTGGAAGGTTCAATTCTTTTCACCCCTTGCCCAACGTGCCTGGCCTTTGTCATTCACATAGAGCAAGCAGATAGTCCAACGATTTTCCACCATCCCTAAGAAATATCATACATTTCCCCCTTTTTCTCAGATCCATCCACTTAAGAGCTCACCCATCCAAAAGTTACACCATCGTTTCACCAATTCCGCAACTTCAATTCATTCATCCACTCTTCCACAAAAATTTGGAGGTTATCAGGGGCTTGATCCTCATCAGGACCACATCATTTGATTACTTGGAGGCTTTTTTGTAGTTCTTTTAGTGTCAAATGTTCTCATAATATGGAAAATTGAGCTAGTTTAACGTGAACGTTGGAGTTGTGTCATTCTGAGCTCTAAATCAAAAATTACGGACGATTTAGGTGGACATGTCAAGGTTATCGGCCAGTTAAAATGATCATTCTAAACTGATCACTGGTGCTCCTTCAGTAAAGGCTTATAAATGAAATATAATGCATGGCATCATGCAGTTTCGGAAAGATTGGATTACTTGAGGTTTTTTCATAGCTACTGTGGTCTTAAATTTTTTCATAATATAGAAAATTGAGTTAGCTTAACGTGGTCATTGGATTCATGTCATTCCGAACTATAAATCAAAAGTTTTGGATGATTTAGTGCAAACATGTCAAGGTGATCGGCTAGTTAAAGTGATCATTCTAAACTGATCATTCAAACTGACCATTGGTTCTCCTTGAGCAAAGGCTTATAAATGAAGCATAATGAATGGCATCACGCAGTTTGGGATAGATTAGATTAGGTGGCTTTGTCGTAGCTATTTCGGAATTAAATTTTGTCACAATATAGAAAATTGAGCTAGCTTTAACGTGGTTGGTGGATTTGGGTCATTTTGAACTCTAAATAAAAAGTTACGTACTATTTAATACGGACATGTCAAGTTGATGAACTAGTTAAAATGATCATTATAAACTGATCATTGGTGCTCCTACAGTAAAGGCTTATAAACAAAGCATAATGCATGGCATCACACATTTTGGGATACGTTGGATTACTCGGAGGCTTTAGTGTAGCTCTTCCAGTCTTGCATGTTGTCACAATATAGAAAATGGAGCTAGGTTCATGCAGGCGTTGGATTCGTGTCATTCTGAACTCTGAATCAAAAGTTACAGATGATTTGTTGCGGACATGTCAAGTTGATCAGCCAATTGAAATGATCATTCTAAACTGATCATTGGTGCTCCATGAGTAAAAGTTTATAAATGAAGCATAATATGTACATGAAAGAGCTAGGAAAACGTCTCAAAGGAAAATTGAGCTAGCTTAACGTGGGCGTTGGACTCATGTTATTATGAGCTCTAAATTGAAAGCAAAAGATGATTTAGTGCGGACATGTCAAGTTGATCAGCTAGTTAAAATGATCATTTTAAACTGATCATCGGTGCTCCTTGCGTGAAGGCAATAAATGAAGCATAATGCATGGCATTGGCAGTTTGGGATAGATTAGATTACTTGGAGGCTTTGTCGTAGCTATTTTGGTCTTAAATTTTGTCACAATATAGAACATTGATCTAGCTTAACGTGGGCGTTGGATTTCTGTCATTCTAAACCCTAAATCAAAATTTACAGCCGATTAGTGCCAACATGTCATGTCGATCGGCCAGTTGAAATGATCATTCTAAACTAATTATTGGTGCTCCTTGAGTAAAGGCGCATAAATTAAGCATAAGGCATGGCATCACGCATTTTGGGATACATTGGATTACTTGTAGGCTTTTTCGTAGCACTTTCAGTATCAAATGTTGTCACAATATGAAAAATTGAGCTACCTTAACATGGGTGTTGAACTCATGTCATGGTGAGCTATAAATCAAATGTTAAAAATGATTTCGTGGAAACTTGTAAGTTGTTGAGATAGTTAAAATAATCATTCTAAACTGATCATCTGTGCTACTTGAGTAAAGGCAATAAATTAAACATAATGCATGTCATCACACAAATTGAGATAGATTAGATTACTTAGAGGCTTTGTCGTAGCTATTTCGGTCTTAAATTTTATCACAATATAGTAAATTGAGCTAGTTTAACATGGGCGTTGGATTCGTGTCATTTTTAACTCTAAATAAAAAGTTACGGACGATACGCATTACATGTCAAGTTAATCGGTCAGTTAAAATTATCATTCTAAACTGATCATTGGTGCCCCTTTAGTAAAGGCTTATAAATGAAGAATAATGCATGGCATCACGCAGTTTGGGATACATTGGATTACTTGGAGGCATTTTTGTAGTTCATTCTTTCTCAAATGTTGTCACAATATGGAAAGTTGTGCTAACTTAAAATGGGCATTGGACTCATGTCATTTTGAGCTCTAAATCAAAAGTGATCATTGGTGCTAAAATGATCATTCTAAACTGGAGACCAAGGAGCTTCAACAGCAAGTCACTGAACTCATGGAGAAAGGACCTATCTGCGAAAGTATGAGCAGTGTGATATACCTGTTTTGCTTGTCTCAAAAAAGGATGGAAGCTGCAGAATGTGTATTGATTGCAGAGCCATCAACAATATAACTGAAAAGTACATCCTATACCTAGATTAGATGATATGTTAGATGAATTGCATGGTTATAGCATCTTCGCTAAGGTAGATCTTAAGAGTGGTTATCACCAAATTAGGATAAAAGAAGGTGATGAGTGGAAAACTTCATTTAAAACTAAACAAGGTTTCTATGAGTGGTTAGTAATGCCTTTTGGCTAGACAAATGCACCTAGTACCTTCATGAGATTGATGAACCATGTCCTTAGGGAATTCATATGTCATTTTTTGGTAGTATGCATTGATGACAATCTAGTTTTTAGCCGAATCTTAGATTATCATGTAGAACGCCTCATAAAAGTATTTCAAGTGCTTAGAAAGGAAACCTTGTATGCCAAAATTTATCACCGAAATAGCTATGACAAAGCTACACAAAAATCCAATCTATGCCAAACTGCGTGATGCCATGCATTATGCTTCATTTATAAGCCTTTAATCAAGGAGCACCAAAGACCACTTTAGAATGATCATTTTAATTAGCTGATCAACTTGAAATGTCTGCACTAAATCGTCCATAACATTTGACTTAGAGTTCAGAATGACACAAATGCAACGCCCACGTTAAGCTAGCTCAATTTTCTATATGGTGACAAAATTTAGACCGAAATAGCTACGATAAAGCCTCAAAGTAATCCAATCTATCCCAAACTACGTGATGCCATGCATTATGCTTGATTTATATGCTTTTTCTCGAGGAGCACCAATGATCAATTTAGAATGATCATTTTACCTAGCTGATCAATTTGATGTGTCCGCACTAAATCGTCCATAAGTTTTCATTTAGAGCTCATAATAACATGAATTCCACATCCATGTTACGCTAGCTCAATTTTTTATATTGTTACAACATTTGGGACTGAAAGAGCTTCGAAAACGCCTCCAAGAAATCCAATTTTTCCCAATTGCGCGATGCCATGCATTATAGTTCATTTATAAGCCTTTACTCAAGGAGCACCAATGATCAGTCTAGAATGATCATTTTAACTTCCTTATCAATTTGAAATATCCGCAATAAATCGTCTTTAACATTTGATTTAGAGCTAAAAATGACATGATTCAAACGCCCACGTTAATCTAGTTCAACATTCAATATTGTGATAACAATTGAGACTTAAATAGCTATGACAAAGCCTATAAAAAATCCAATCTATCCCAATATGCGTGATGCCATCCATTATGTTTCATTTGTAAACCTTTGGTCAATGAACATCAATGATCAGTTCAAAATGATCATTTTAACTAGCTAATCAACTTAACATGTCCGCAATAAAATCGTCTTTAACATTTGATTTAGAGATAAAAATGACATGATTCAAACTCCCACGTTAATGCAGTTCAACTTTCAATATTGTGACAACACTTGAGACTAAAATAGCTATGACAAAGCCTACAAAATATCCAATCTATTGCAATCGACATGATGCCATGCATTATGTTTCATTTGTAAACCTTTGGTCAATGAACACCAATGATCAGTTTAAAATGATCATTTTAACTAGCTAATCAACTTGACGTGTACGCAATAAATCCTCTTTAACATTTGATTTATAGCTAAAAATGACATGATTCAAACGCCCATGTTAATCTAGTTTAACTTTCAATATTGTGACAACATTTGAGACTGAAATAGCTACGACAAAGCCTTTAAAAAATCAAATCTATCCCAATCGGCGTGATGCCATGCATTATGTTTCATTTGTAAACCTTTGGTAAATGAACACCAATGATCAGTTTAAAATGATCATTTTAACTAGCTAATCAACTTGACATGTCTGCACTAAATCATCTTTAACATTTGATTTAGAGCTCAAAATGACGTGAATCCAATACCCACGTTAATCTAGTTCAATTTTCAATATTGTGACAATATTTGAGACTGAAAGAGCTACGAAAAAGCTTTCAAAAAATCGAATCTATCCCATTCTACGGGATGCCATGCATTGTGCTTCATTTGTAAACCTTTGCTCAATGAACAGCAATCATAAATTTAAAATGATAATTTTAACTAGCTAATCAACTTGACATGTCCGCACTAAATTGTTTTAAACATTTTGTTCAGAGCTCAAAATGACATGAATCCAACGCGTATGTTAATCTCGTTCAATTTTCAATATTGTGACAAAATTTGAGACAGAAAGAGCCACGGAAAAGCCTCCAAGTAATCCAATCTATCCTGGACTACGCGATGGCATGCACTATACTTCATTTGTAAACCTTTGCTCAATAAGCACCAACTATCAGCTTAGAATGTTCATTTTAAGTAACTGATCAACTTGACATGTCTGCACTAAATCATCTTTAACTTTTGATTTAGAGCTCAAAATGACATGCATCCAACGCACACATTAATCGCACTCAAGTTTCAATATTGTGACAACATTTGAAACTGAAAGAGCTACGACAAAGCCTCCAAGTAATCCAATGTATCCAAAACTACGTGATGCCATGCATTATGCTTCATTTAGAAGCCTTTAATCAAGTAGCACCTATAATCAGTTTAGAATGATCATTTTAACTGGCCGATCAACATGACATGTACGCAAAAAATCGTCCAAAACATTTGATTTGAAGCACAAAATGACATGAATCGAGCGCCCACGTTAATCTAGTTCAATTTTCAATATTTTGACAACATTTGTGAGTCAAACAGCTACAATAAAACCTCCAACTAATCCAATCTATCCTAAACTACGTGATGGCATGCATTATGCTTCATTTGTAAAGCGTTACTCAGTGAGCACCAATGATCAGTTTAGAATGATCAATTTAACTAGCCGATAAACTTGACATGTCCGCACTAAATCATTAGTAAATTTTGATTTAGAGTTCGGAATGACATGAATCAAATACCCATGTTAAGCTAGCTCAAATGATTACTTTACAATGATCATTTTAACTTGCCTATCAACTTGACATGTACGCACTAAATCGTTCGTAACTTTCGATTTAGTGTTCGGAATGACAGGAATCTAACGCCCACATTAAGCTAACTAAAGTTTCTATTGTGACACCATTTGAGACTTCAAGAACTACCACAACGCCTTTACTCAAGGACCACTAATGATCAGTTTACAATGATCAGTTTACAATGATCAGTTTAGAATGATCAGTTAAGAATGATCAGTTTAAAATTATAAGTTTATAATGATCACTTTAACTGGCCGATCAACTTCACATGTCCGCACTAAATCGTCCGAAACTTTTGATTTAGAGTTCGGAATTACGGGATTCCAACGCCCACGTTTAGGTAGCTCAATATTCTATAATGTGTTAAAATCTAAGACCGAAATAGAAATGAGAAATCCTTCAAGTAATCCAATCTATCCTGAATTGCGTGAAACCATGCGTTATGCTTCATTTGTAAACCATTGCGTAGTCAGCACCAATGATCAGTTTAGAATGATGATTTTAACTAGATGATCAACTTGAAATGTCTACACTAAATCATATTTAACATTTGATTTAGAGCTCAAAATGACATGAATCCAAGGGCCACGTTAATCTAGTTAAATTTTCAATGTTGTGACAACATTTGAGATTGACAGAGCTACGACAAAGCCTCCAAGTAATCCAATCTATCTCAAAATGCATGATGCCATGGATTAGGCATCATTTATAAACCTTTGCTCAATGAGCAAAAATGATAAGTTTAAAATGAACATTTTAACTAACTGATCAACTTGACATGTCGGCACTAAATCGTTTTTAACTTTTATTTAGAGCTCAAAATGACGTGAATCCAACGCCCACATTAATCTCGCTCAATTTTCAATATTGTGACAACATTTGAGAATGAAAGAGCTACGACATAGCCTCTAAGTAATCTAATGAATCCCAAACTGTGTGATGCCATGCATTATGCTTCATTTAAAAGCCTTTACTTAAGTACCACCAACAATCAGTTTGTAATGATCATTTTAACTGGCCGATCAACTTGACATGTCCCCACAAAATTGTCCGTAACATTTGATTTAGAGGTCAAAATGATATGAATCGAATGCCCACGTTATTCTAGCACAATTTTCAATATTGTGACAACATTTGAGACTGAAAAAGTTACAATAAAGCCTCCAAGTAATCCAATTTATCCTAAACTGCGTGATGCCAAGCATTATGCTTCATTTCTAAAGCTATGCTCAATAAGCACAAATGATAAGTTTAGAATGATTAATTTAACTAGCCGAATGTCCCCACTAAATCCTCCATAACTTTTGATTAAAAGTTTGGAGTGACATGAGTCCAATGCCCACGTTAAGCTAGCTCAAATATTGTGAGTAAATTTAAGGCTGAAATAGCTCAACAAAGCCTCCTAGTAATCCAATCTATCCCAAACAGCATGATGCCATGCGTTATGCTTCATTTGTAAACATTTGCTCAATGAGCGCCAATGATCAGTTTAGAATAATCATTTTAACTGGCCTATCAATTTGACATGAACGCACTAAATCGTTCGTAACTTTTGATTTAGAATTCGGAATGACAGGAATCCAATGCCCACATTAAACTAGCTCAATTTTCTATATTGTGACATTATTTGAGACTGCAAGAACTACCACAAAGCATTCAAGTAATCCAATCTATCCTAAAATGCATGACGCCATGCATTATGCATAATTTAGTAGCCTTTTTTCAAGGAGCACTAATGATCAGTTTAAAATTGTAAGTTTAGAATGATCACTTTAACTGGCCGATCAAGTTGACATGTCCGCACTAAATCGTCTGAAACTTTTGATTTAGAGTTCGGAGTTACACGAATCCAACGCCCACGTTAGGCTAGCTCAACATACTATATTATGACAAAATTTAATACCGAAATAGCAACGACAAAGCTTCCAAGTAATCCAACCAATCCCAAACTGCTTGAAGCCATGCATTATGCTTCATTTGTAAACCATTGCTCAATCAGCACCAATGATCAGTTTAGAATGATGATCTTAACTAGATGACCAACTTGACATGTCTGCACTAAATCGTTTTTAACATTTTATTTAGAGCTCAAAATGACATGAATCCAATGCCCACGTTAATCTAGTTCAATTGTGACATTATTTGAGATTGAAAGAGCTATGATGAAGTCCCCAAGTAATCCAATCTATTCCAAACTGCGTGATACCATGTATTATGCTTCATTTGTAAACTTTTGCTCAATGAGCACCAATGATCATTTCAACTAACTTATCAACTTGACATGTCTACACTAAATCGTCTTTACCTTTTGATTTAAAGCTCAAAATGACATGAATCCAATGCCCACATTAATCTCGCTTACTTTTCAATGTTGTGACAACATTTGATACTAAAAGAGCTATGACAAAGCCTCCAAGTAATCTAATCTATCCCAAACTGCGTAATGTCAGGGATTATGCTTCTTTTATAAACCTTTGCTCAACGAGCACAAGTGATCAGTTTAAAATGATCATTTTAACTTACTGATGAACTTGATATTTCTGCAATAAATCGTCTTTGACTTTTGATTTAAGGCTTAAAATGAGTGAAATCAACACCCACATTAATCTCGTTCAATTTTCATTATTGTGATAATATTTCAGAATGAAAGAGCTACTATAAAGCTTCCAAGTAATCCAATGTATCCCAAACTGCGTGATGCCATGCATTATGCTTCATTTATAAGCCTTTACTCAAGTAGCACCAATAATCAGTTTTGAATGATCATTTTAACTGGCTGATCAACTTGACATGTCCGCACAAAATCTTTTGTAACATTTGGTTTAGAGCTCAAAATGACATGAATCGGATGCCCACGTTAATCTAGGTCAATTTTCAATATTGTGATAACATTTGAGACTTAAAAAGCTACGATAAAGTCTCCAAGTAATCTAATCTATCCTAAACTGCGTATGCCATGAATTATGCTTCATTTCTAAAGCTTTGCTCGATGAGCACAAATGATAAGCTTAGAATGATTAATTTAACTAGCCGATAAACTTCAAATGTGCGCACTAAATCGTCCGTAACTTTTGATTTTGGGTTCGGAATGACATGAGTCCAATGCCCACGTTAAACTAGCTCAAATATTGTGATTAAATTTATGGCCGAAATAGCTATGAAAAAGCCTCCAAGTAATTCCATCTATCACAAGTGGCATGATGCCATGCATTATGCTTCATTTGTAAACATTTACTCAATGAGCACCAATGATCAGTTTAGAATGATCATTTTAACTGGCCTATCAAATTGACATGTACGCACTAAATCGTTCGTAACTTTCTTATTGGAGTTTGAAATGACACGAATCCAACGCCCATATTAAGCTAGCTCAATTTTCTATATTTTTTCAACATTTGAGACGGCAAGAACTACCACAAAGCATTCAAGTAATCCAATCTATCTGAAATTGTGTGATGCCATGCATTATGCTTAATTTAGTAGCATTTACTCAAAGAGTAATATTGACCAGTTTAGAATGATCAGTTTAGAATGATTAGTTTAGAATGATAAGTTTAGAATGATCCCTTTATCTGAGAAATCAACTTAACATTTCCGCACAAAATCTTCCGAAACTTTTGATTTAGAATTTGGAATTACACGAATCCAACGGCCAAGTTAAGGTAACTCAATATTCTTTATTATGACAAAATTTAAGACCGATATAGCTACGATAAAGCCTTCGAGCAATCTAATCTATCTCAAACTGCATGAAGCCATGCATTATGATTCATTTGTAAACAATTTCTCAATTAGCACCAATGATCAGTTTAGAATGATGATTAACTAGCTGATCAACTTGAAATATCCGCAACAAATCATCTTTAACATTTGATTTAGAGCTAAAAATGACATGATTCAAACGCCCACGTTAATCTAGTTCAACTTTCAATATTCTGATAACAATTGAGACTTAAATAGCTACGACAAGCCTACAAAAAAACCCAATCTATCCCAATCTGCGTGATGCCATGCATTATGTTTCATTTGTAAACCTTTGGTCAATGAACACCAATGATCAGTTCAAAATGATCATTTTAACTAGCTAATCTACTTGACATGTCCGCAATAAATCGTCTTTAACATTTGATTTAGAGCTAAAAATGACATGATTCAAACACCCACGTTAATGTAGATCAAGTTTACATATTGTGACAACACTTGAGACTGAAATAGCTATGACAAAGCCTCCAAAAAATCCAATCTATCGCAATCTGCGTGATGCCATGCATTATGTTTCATTTGTAAACCTTTGGTAAATGAACACCTGATACAAGCCTTGATTCAAGGATGTATGCGTGTGGGCTGTTTGGAGAAGTTTAGGTGAGAAACTCGACCTTAGACTTCTTGGATAGGGGTTTTTGGGTTGGTATTCGATGGGAAGGTGAAGTGAACCACACGAGGGGTGATGAACCTCGTGATAAATCACAAACTTAGAGCTAGGAGGGCTGGTCTCAACCAGATTCTAAGCGCACAAGATTCTTGAGAGAAAACTTGTTGGGGGAAAAAGTTCTATCGTTACTAATATCAAAAAGGTTGTCGAACTACAATGCTGGAAGGAGCCTTATTAATATGCTCGACAGCTTGACTTTCTAGGGTCGACTCAAATAAAGAAAAGGAAAGTTTACAAAAGTGCACAAATGGAAAAGATACAAAAGTGCATAACCGAAAAAGGACCTATTTCTAAAATGTTCTTGACTCAAAAATGTAAAGAATCTAGATCCTACCCTGCAAAACAGAAAGAGGCATATATTCGAATTGAAACTTACCTTAACTTACCTCACGGCCAAGAAATGGAAGGTGGCCGTCCTTGTGGCATGCACGCGCCTTGCTCCTTGTCTTCGACTTGGAGTAGGGTTAAGAATCTTTGGGCCCTGACCTCTCTTGCCACTAAAGCCCAAGTCTCTGATGTCCCTTGTGTTGTTGAGAAGCCTTTGGACTCTACTTTGCACTTCTGGCCTATTGTCCTTAGTTGATCTTCCTCTAGGAGCTTGTCGACCCATAAGCTGAATTTGTGGAAGAGTGCCCTTGATCTGCTTCTTGTCATTGCTCCTTGAGGTACCACTGGTGTAGAGACTTCCTCTAGGTGCATGTCCTCCTTGATCTGCTTCTTGTCATTGCTCCTGGTGGCACTACTGGTGTGGATACTTCCTCTAGATGCATGTCCTGAAGCTGGTAGCTTATCTGGTCCGAGATTCCTTGTATAGAAGTTGAATTGCTTGTGGACTCGGCTGGATCGGCTGTACCGGCTGGAATGTGCGAGGTACTGGCCGGGATGCCTTCAGGACCGGCCAAGTTGATCCCGGAGTTGGTGGCATCACCAAGGGGAATGGCGTTGTCATCCATGTTGCCACCAAGTGTGCTGGAAGCTTGGGCCTCTCCGCCGGCAATGCTGACCGGTCTGGTCCTATTGGTCGAGGGTCCGGCGGTACTGCTTGGTCCGGCAGACGTGCCAGATGGCCCGGCTGTCTCGGGCAAGCTTCCTGGTCGGCCAGTCTGGTCTCCTGGCTGGATGTACGACCTGATGTCCTCATCATGCCCTCCCTCTTCAGTAGGTTTTGTCCTCAAAACTGGTTCATCTGCATGGAAAGGGGCTAAGTCAGTAACATTGAATGTATTGGACACATTAAACTCACATGGGAGCTCGATCCGGTAGGCGTTGTTGTTGATCCTCTCGAGCACTCTGAATGGTCCATCTCCTCTTGGTGCTAGCTTGGAACTCCTTAGGTTTGGGAACCTCTGCTGCCGTAGGTGTAGCCACACCCAATCGCCTGGTTGAAAGATCACCTCCTTTCTTCCCTTGTTGGCATGAGTCACGTACTGTCCGGTCCTCTTCTCCAAGTTTCTGCTACCTTCTGGTGTAACCTCCTTATGAACTCTGCTTTGGATGCTCCGTTGAGGTTGGTCATCTCAGCTGGTGGCAGTGGTGTTTGCTCCAATGGGGTGAGAGCGTTGAAGCCGTATACCACTTCAAATGGGGTCTTCTTGGTTGCTGAGTGCACGGCTCGGTTGTAGGCGAACTCAATGAATGGCAGGCACTCCACCCAAGTCTTTAAGTTCTTCCCTAGTGTAGTTCTGAGAAGGGTTGATAGTGTCCTGTTGACAACTTCAGTTTGGCCATCGGTTTGAGGATGGCAAGTGGTTGAGAAGAGTAGCTTTGTGCCTAGCTTTCTCCAAAGGGTCCTCCAGAAATGGCTGAGGAACTTGGTGTCCCTATCTGATACGATGGTCCTTGGCACTCCATGAAGCCGTACTATCTCCCTGAAAAACAGCTCGGCTGTTTGCGTGGCATCATTGACATTGGCACACGGAATGAAGTGTGCCATCTTGGAGAATTTGTCCACCACTACAAAGATTGCATCTTTGTGGTTGATCTTGGGCAGTCCTAGAACGAAGTCCATTGAGATGTCCACCCATGGATGTGTAGGTATGGGCAGTGGGAGATACAACCCGTGAGGTTGCACTCGGGACTTTGCCTTCTTGCAAGTGATGCACCTTGCACAATGAGCTTCTACTGTCCTCTTGATGTGTGGCCAGTAGAAGTGCTCCTTGACCACTGCTAGAGTCTTGTCGACACCAAAGTGGCCCATGAGTCTCCTCCATGAGCTTCTCGGATGATAAGCTCACTTAATGATCCTTGTGGTATGCACAGCCTTCTTTCTCGGAACAAGAATCCCTCATGGATGTAGAACTTGCCATGACTCCCTGTGCACACTCCTTGTAGCTCTCAGCAAAGTCAGGATCATCCTTGTATAGGTCCTTGATGTGCTCGAATCCTAGGACCTTTGCTTCCATGGTGGATATCAAGGCAAACCTCCTTGATAGTGCATCGGCTACCACATTGTCTTTGCCCTTCTTGTACTTGATGACGTACGGGAAGGTCTCTATTAACTCCATCCACCTGGCATGTCTCCTCTTGAGATTGGTTTACCCTCTGAGGTGTTTGAGAGTCTCATGATCAGTGTGGATCACAAACTCCTTGGACAGCAAGTAATGTTGCCAAGTCTCCAATGCTCGGACAAGGGCATAGAGCTCCTTGTCATAAGTGGGGTAGTTCAGTGAGGCACCACCTAGCTTCTCACTCAAGTATGCCACTGGTCTCCCTCCTTGGGTTAGCACTGCTCCTATGCCTATTCCAGAGGCATCACACTCCACTTCAAACGTCTTGTTGAAGTCGGGCAAGACTAGCACTGGTGCATGTGTAAGGCTGTCCTTCAAGGCCTGGAATGCCTTCTCCTGAGCTTCTCCCCAGCTGAATCCCATGTTCTTCTTCACTACTGTCGTCAATGGTGAGGCAATACTGCTGAAGTTGGGCACGAATCTCCTATAGAAGCTGGCCAGTCCGTGGAAGCTCCTTACTTGGCTTATGTTTCCTGGTGTTGGCCATTCTTGTATGGCTCGAATCTTCTCTTCATCAACCTGTAGGCCCTGTGAACTTACAACAAAACCTAAATAGACAAGTTTATCAGTACAAAAGATGCACTTCTTGAGATTGGCTTAAAGCTCTTCTTGTCGAAGGGTTTTAAGTACCATCTCAAGATGTGTGAGGTGTTCCCGTAGGCACTTACTATAAACCAAGATGTCATCAAAGTAAACTACTACAAACTTACTGATGTACGCCCCTAAGAACTTGGTTCATAAGGCGCATGAAGGTGCTTGGGGCATTAGTCTCTGATGTCCCTTGTGTTGTTGAGAAGCCTTTGGACTCTACTTTGCACTTCTGGCCCATTGTCCTTAGTTGATCTTCCTCTAGGAGCTTGTCGATCCATAAGCTGAATTTGTGGAAGAGTGCCCTTGATCTGCTTCTTTTCATTGCTCCTGGTGGCACTACTGGTGTGGATACTTCCTCTAGATGCATGTCCTGAAGCTGGTAACTTATCTGTTCCGAGTTTCCTTGTGTAGAAGTTGAATTGCTTGTGCACTCGGCTGGATCGGCTGTACCGGCTGGAATGTGCGAGGTACTGGCCGGGATGCCTTCAGGAC
>JAEVFF010000449.1:0-120241 GCA_018901945.1 Pugionium dolabratum
GGGCGGACATGTCACGTTGATCGGCAAGTTAAACTGATCATTCTAAACTGATCCTTTGTGCTCATTGACTAAAGGATTATAAACGAAGCATAATGCATGGGATTATGCAGTTTTGGCTAGATTGGATTACTTGAATGCTTTTTTGTATCTATTTCTGTTGTATATTTTGTTACAACATTGAGAATTGAGCTAGGTTAACGTGGGCATTGGATTCGTGTAATTCTAAGCTCTAAGTTAGGGACGATTTATTGCGCACATGTCAAGTTGATCGGTCAGTTAAAGTGATCATTTTAAACTGATCATTGGTGCTCATTAAGTAAAGGCTAATAAATGAAGCATAATGCATGGCATCATCAGTTTTGGTTAGATTGGATTACTTCAATGCTTTTTTTAATCTCTTTCTGTCTGAAATGTTATCACAATATTGGAAATTTAGCTAGCTTAATGTGGGCATTGGATTCATGTCATTCGGAGCTACAAATCATAAGTTACGGACGATTTAGTGCGGACATGTCTAGTTGATGGGCCAATTAAAGTGATCATTCTTATCTAATCATTGGTGCTCATTGAGTAAATGCTTATAAATGAAGCATAGTGCATGGCATCACACAGTTTTGGCTAGATTGGATTACGTGAACGCTATTTCGTATCTATTTTTTGTCAAATTTGGTCACGATATAAAAATTGAGCTAGCTTAATGTGGGCATTGGATTCGTGTTATTCTGAGCTCTAAATACGGACGATTTAATTTGGACATGTCAAGTTGATCGCCTAGTTAAATTTATCATTCTAAACTGATCATTTTTGCTCATTGAGTAAGGCTTATAAATGAAGCATAATGCATGGCATCACTCAGTTTGGGATATATTGGATTACATGAACAGTTTGTTGTATCTATTCCTGTCTCAAAGTTTGTCACAATCTAAAAAATTGAGCTAGCTTAACGTGGGCATTGGATTTGTTCAATCAGAGTTCCAAATCAAAAGTTACGAACAATTTAGTGCAAACATGTCATGTTGATCGGCAAGTTAAAGTGATCATTCTAAACTGATCATTGGTGCTCATTGAGTAAAGGCTTATAAATGAAGCCTAATGCATGGCATGATGCAGTTCGAGATATATTGGATTACATGGACACTTTGTTGTATCTATTTCAATTTCAAAATTTATCACAAGATAGAAAATTGAGTTAGCTTAACGTTTACATTGGATTCAAGTTATCTTTAGCTCTAAATCAAAAGTTACGTACGATTTTGTGTGTACATGTTAAGTTCATCGGCCAGTTAAAGTGATCATTCTAAATTGATCATTTTTGCTCATTGAGTAAAGGCTTATAAATGATGCATAATGCATGACATCACACACTTCTGGGTAGATTGGATTACTTGGACACTTTATCGTATATATTTTTGCGTCACATTTTGTCAGACGCTTTATCGTATCTATTTTTGCGACACATTTTGTCACAACATAGAAAATTGAGCTAGGATAACGTGGGCATTGGATTCGTGTCATTCTAAGCTCTAAATCAAAAGTTAGGGACAATTTAGTGCGGACATGTCAAGTTGATCGGCCTAATAAAGTTATCATTCTAAAATGATCATTGGTTCTCCTTGAGTAAAGGCTTATAAATGATGCATAATGCATGGCATCATGCAGTTTTGCCTAGATTGGATTACTTTAACGCTTTTTTGAATCTATTTCTGTCCCAAATTTTGTCACAATATAGAAAATTGAGCTAGCTTAGTGTGGGCATTGGATTCATGTCATTCTGATCTCTAAATCAAAAGTTATGGATGATTTAGTGCGGACATGTCAAGTTGATCGGCCAGTTAAAGTTATCATTCTAAACCAGTCATTGGTGCTCATTGAGTAAAGGCTTACAAATGAAGCAAAATGCATGACATCACGTAGTTAGGGATAGATTGGATTACATGTACGCTTTGTCATATCTATTTCTATCTCAAATTTTATCACAATATAGAAAATTTAGCTACTTTAACGTGAATTGGATTCGTGTCATTCTTAGCTATAAATCAAAAGTTACTGACGATTTAGTGCGATCATGTCAAGTTGATCGGCCAGTTAAAGTGATCCTTTGAAACTGATCATTGGTGATCATTGAGTAAATGCTTACATTTTTATGCATGACACCACGAAGTTAGGAATAGATTGGATTACTTGGACGCTTTGTCGTATCTATTCTGTCTCAAAATGTTGTCACAATATAGAAAAATGAGCTAGCTTAATGCGGGCATTGGATTCGTGTCATTCTGAGCTCTGAATCAAAAGTTACGAACGATTTAGTGCGATCATGTCAAGTTGATCGGCCAGTTAAAGTGATCATTCAAAACTGATAATTGGTGCTCATTTAATAAATGATGCATAATGCATTACATCACGCAGTTCGGGATAGATTGGATTATTTGAACACTTTTTGTATCTATTTATGTCGCAAATTTTCTGACAACATAGAGACTTGAGCTAGCTTAACATGGGCATTGGATTCGTGTAATTCTAAACTCTAAAACAAAATTTAGGGACGATTTAGTTCGTACATGTCAAGTTGTTTGGCCAGTTAAAGTGATCATTTTAAACTGATCATTGGTGCTCATTGAGTAAAGGCTAATAAATGAAGCATAATGCATGGCATCATTAGTTTTGGTTAGATTGGATTACTTCAACGATTTTTTGAATCTGTTTCTGTCTGAAATTATTTCACAATATTGGAAATTTATCTAGTTTAACGTGGGCATTGGATTCTTGTCATTCTTAGCTTTAAATCAAAAGTTAGGGACGATTTAGTGCGGACATGTCAAGTTGATCGAGGAGTAAAAATGATCATTCCAAACTGATCATTGGTGCTCATTGAATGAAGGCTTATAAATGAAGCATAATGCATGGGATCAAGCAGTTTTTGATACATTGGATTACTTGAACGCTTTTCTGTCTCAAATTTTGTTACAACATAGAGAATAGAGCTAGCTTAATGTGGGCATTGCCTTCGTGTCATTCTAAGCTCTAAATCAAAAGTTAGGGAAAATTTAGTGCGGACATTTCAAGTTGGTCGGCCAGTTAAAGTGATCATTTTAAACTTATCATTGGTGCTCATTGAGTAAAGGCTTATAAATGAAGCATAATGCATAACATCATGCAGTTTTGGCTAGATTGGATTACTTGAACGCTTTTTTGAATTTATTTCTGTCTCAAGTTTTATCACAATATAGAAAATTGAGCTAGCTTAGCGTGGGCATTGGATTCATGTCATTATGATCTCTAAATCAAAAGTTATGGATGATTTAGTGTTGACATGACAAGTTTCTTGGCCAATTAAAATGATCATTTTAAACTAATCATTAGTTCTAATTGAGTAAAGGCTTACAAATGAAGCAAAATGCATGACAACACGCAGTTAGGGATAGATTGGATTACTTGGATGCTTTGTTGTATCTATTTCTATCTCAAATTTTATCACAACATAGAATATTGACCTAGCTTAACGTGGGAATTGGATTCGTGTCATTCTAAGCACTAAATCAGTTACGGACGATTTAGTGTGACCATGTCAAGGTTATTGGCTAGTTAAAGTGATCATTCTAAACTTATCATTGGTGCTCATTGAGTAAAAGCTTACAAATGAAGAATAATGCATGACATCACGCAATTAGGGATAGATTGGATTACTTGGACGCTTTGTCGTATCAATTTCTGTCTTAAATTTTGTCACAATATAAAAAATGAGCTAGCTTAACGTGGGCATTGGATTCGTGTCATTCTAAGCTCTAATCAAAAGTTAGGAACGATTTAGTGTGGACATGTCAAGTTGATCGGCCAGTTAAAGTGATCATTTTAAACTGGTCATGGGTGCGTATTGAGTAAATGCTTATAAATGAAGCATAATGCATGGCATCATGCAGTTTTGGATAGATTGTTTTACTTGACCGCTTTTTTGTATTTATTTTTGGGTCAAATTTGGTCAAAATATAGAAAATTCGGCTAGCTTAATGTGGGTATTAGATTCGTGTTATTCTGAGCTCTAAATCAAAAGTTACGGACCATTTAATGCGGACATCTCAAGTTGATTGCTTAGTTAAAGTTATCATTCTAAACTGATCATTTGTGCTCATTGAGTAAAGGCTTATAAATGAAGTATAATGCATGGCATCAATCAATTCGGACAGATTGGATTCCATGGACACTTTGTCGTATCTATTTCTATCTCGAATTTTTTCAAAATATAAAAAATTGAGCTAGCTTAAGGTGGGCATTGGATTCGTGTCATTCTGAACTCTAAATCAAAAGTTACAGACGATTTAGTGCATACATGTCAAGTTGATTGGCAAGTTAAAGTGATCATTCTAAACTGATCACTGGTTTTTTTTTGTAAAGGCTTATAAATGAAGCATAATGCATGGCATCATGCACTTTTGGCTAGATTGGATTAGTTGAACGCTTTTTCGTATCTATTTTGTGTCAAATTTGGTCACAATATAGAAAATTGAGCTAGCTTAGAGTAATGATTGGATTCCTGTTATTCTGAGCTCTAAATCAAAGTTACGGACAATTTGATTTGGACATGTCAAGTTGATCGCCTAGTTAAAGTTATAATTCCAAACTGATCATTTGTGCTCATTGAGTAAAGGCTTATAAATGAAGCATAATGCATGGCATCACACAGTTCGGAAAGATTGGATTACATGGACACCTTGTTGGATCTATTTCTGTCTCAAATTTAGTCACAATATAAACAATTGAGCTAGCTTAAGGTGGGAATTGGATTCGTGTCATTCTGAGCTCTAAATCAAAAGTTACAGATGATTTAGTGCATACATGTCAAGTCGATCGGCAAGTTAAAGTGATCATTCTAAACTGATCATTGGTGCTCATTTAGTAAAGGCTTATAAATGAAGCATAATGGATATCATCACGCAGTTCAGGATAGATTGGATTACATAGACACTTTGTCGTATCTATTTCTGTCTCAAATATTGTCACAATATAGAAAATCGAGCTAGTTTAACGTGGGCAATGGATGCGTGTTATTTTGAGCTCTATATCAAAAGTTACAGTCGATTTAGTGCGGACATGTCAAGTTGATCGACCAGTTAAAGTGATCAATCTAAACTTATCATTGGTGCTCAAAATGTAAAGGCTTATAAATGATGCATAATGCATGACATCACGCAGTTCGGGATAGATTGGATTACTTGGACGCTTTGTCGTATCTATTTCAGTCCCAAATTTTGTCCCAATATAGAAAATTAAGCTAGATTAATGAGGGCGTTGGATTCGTGTCAATCTGAGCTCTAAATCAAAAGTTACAAATGATTTAGTGTGGACATGTCAAGTTGATCGGCCAGTTAAAGTGATCTTTCTAAACTGATCATTGGTGATCATTGAGCAAAGACTAATAAATGCTGCATAATGCATGACATCACACAGTTCGGGATAGATTGGATTACTTCGACACTTTGTCTTATCTATTTCTGCTTCAAATTTCGTAACAATTTAGAAACTTGAGCTAGCTTAACGTGGGCGTTGGATTCGGGTCATTCTGAGCTATAAATCATAAGTTATGGACGATTTTGTGCAGACCAGTCATGTTGATCGGCTAGTTAAAGTGATCATTCTTAACTAATCGTTGGTGCTCATTGAGTAAAGGCTTATAAATGAAGCATAATTCATTGCATCACAAAGTTTTGCGTAGATTTGATTACTTGAACGCTTTTTTATACCTATTTCTGTTCAAATTTTGTCACGATATAGAAAATTGAGCTAGATTAACGTGGGCATTAGACTCTTGTCATTCTGAGCTCTAATTCAAAAAGTTTGGGACGATTTAGTGCGGACATATCAAGTTGATCGGCAAGAAAGTGATCATTCTAAAATGATCATTTGTGCTCATTGAGTAAAGGCTTATAAAAGAAGCATAATGCATGGCATCACGTAATTTTGGCTAGATTGGATTTCTTGAACGCTTTTTAGTATATATATTTCTATCAAATTTTGTCACAATATAAAAATTGAGCTAGCTTAAGGTGGGTATTGGATTCGTGTTATTCTGAGCTCAAAATCAAAAGTTACGGACGATTTAGTGCGGACATGTCAAGTTAATCGCCTAGTTAAAGTTATCATTCTAAACTGATCATTTTTGCTCATAGAGTACGGGATAGATTGGTTTACATGCACACTTTGTCGTATCTATTTCTGTCTAAAATTTTGTCACAATATAAAAAATTGAGGTAGCTTAACGTGGACATTGGATTCTTGTCATTCTGAGATTTAATTCAAAAGTTATGGACAGTTTAGTGTAGTCTTGTCTAAATAATCGCCCAGTTAAAGTGATCATTCTAAACTAATTATTGGTTCTCATTGATTAAATGCTTATAAATGAAGCATAATGCATGACATCACGTAGTTTTGGAATGATTTGATTACTTGGAGGATTCGTTGAAGCAATTTCAATGTTAAAATTATTCACAATAAAAACAAATTGAGCTTGATTAACGTGGGCATTGGATTTGTGTCAGTCTGAGCTCTAAATAAAAAATTATGGACCATTTAATGCGAACATGTCAAGTTGATCGGCCATTTAAAGTGATCATTCTAAACTGATCATTGCTGCTCATTGAGTAAAGACTTATAAATGAAGCATAATATATAACATCAAGTTGATCGCATACTTAAAAATATCATTCTAAACTGATCATTTGTGCTCATTGAGTAAAGGCTTATAAATGAAGAATAATACATTGCATCACGCAGTTCGGAATATATTGGATTACATGGATGCTTTGTTGAATCTATTTCTGTCTCAAATTATGTCACAATATAGAAAATTGAGCTAGTTTAACGTGGGCATTGGATTCGTGTCAGTCTGAGCTCTAAATCAAACGTTTGGACGATTTAGTGTGGACATGTCAAGTTGATCGGCCAGTTAAAGTGATCATTCTTAACTGATCATCGGTGCTCATTGAGTAAAGGCTTATAAATGAAGCATAATGCATAGCATCACGTAGTTTGGGATAGATTGTATTACATGTATGTTTATTTGTATCTATTTTTGTCTCAAATTTTGTCACAATATAGAAAATTGAGCTAGATTAATGTGGGCATTGGTTTTGTGTCATTTTGAACTCTATATCATAAGTTAAAGATGATTTGGTGTGGACATGTCAAGTTGATCGGCCAGTAATAGTCATCATTCTAAACTGATCATTGGTGCTCATTGAGTAAAGGCTTACAAATGAAGCATAATGCATAACATCACGCAGTTCTGGATAGATTAGATTACTTAGACGCTTTTTCGTATCTATTTCTGTCTCAAATTTTGTCACAATATAGAAAATTGAGCTAGCTTAACGTGGGCATTAGATTCGTTTCATTCTGAGCTCTAAATCAAAGGATACGGATAATTTAGTGCAGACATGTCAAGTTGATCGGGCAGTTAAAGTGATCATTCTAAACTGATCATTGGTGCTCATTGAGTAAAGGCTTATAAATGAAGCATAATGCATGGCATCCGCAGTTTGGGATAGATTCGATTACTTGGATGCTTTGTCGTATCTATTTCTGTCTCAAATTTTGTTACAATATAGAAAATTGAGCTAGCTTAACGCACGATTTAGGGCGGACATGTAAAGTTAATAGGCTAGGTAAAATGATCATTCTAAACAGATCATTGGCGGTCATTCGGTAAAGGCTTATAAATGAAGCATAATGCATGGCATCACGCAGTTTTAGTATATTGGAGTACTTGAACGCTTTTTTATATCTATTTCTGTTTCAATTTTTGTCACAATATAAAAAATTGAGCTGGCTTCATGGGCATTCAATTCGTGACATTCTGAGCTTTAAACCAAAAGTTAAGGATGATTTAGTGCGTACATGTCAAGTTAATCGGCCAATTAAAGTGATCATTCTAAACTGGTCATTGGTTCCCATTGAGTAAAGGCTTAGAAATGAAATATAATGCATGACATCACACAGTTTTGCATAGATTGGATTACTTGGACGCTTTTTTGTATCAATTTCTGCCTCAAATTTTGTCACAATTGGAAAATTGAGATAGCTTAAGGTAGGCATTGGATTCGTGTCATTATAAGCTCTAAATCACAAGTTACGGACGATTTCGGGCGGACATGTCAAGTTGATGGGCCAGTTAAAGTTATCATTTTTAACTGATCATTGGTGCTCATTGAGTAAAGGCTTATAAATGAAACATAATGCATGGCATCACGCAGTTTTGGTTATATTCGATTACTTGAACGCTTTTTTATATATATTTCTGTCAGAATATAGAAAATTGAGCTAGCTTAACGTAGGCATTGGATTCATGTCATTCGGAGCTCTAAATCAAAAGTTAGTGATCGAGCAGTTAAAGTGATCATTATACATGATCATTGCTGCTCATTGAGTAAAGGCTTAGAAATGAAGCATTTAACATGACAACACACATTTTTGGTTAAATTGGATTACTTGAACGCTTTATCATATATATTTTTGTCTCAAGTTTTGTCACAATATAGAAAATTGAGCTAGATTAACGTGGGCATTGGATTCGTGTTATTCTGATTTCCAAATCAAAATTTACGGACGATTTAGTGCGGAAATGTCAAGTTGATCGCATTGTTAAAGCGATCATTCTAAACTGATCATTTGTGCTCATTGAGTAAAGGCTTATAAATGAAGCATAATGCATGGCATCATGCAGTTTTGCGTAGATTGGATTACTTGAATGCTTTTCTGTATCTATTTTGGTCTGAAATTTTGTCAGAATATAGAAAATTAAGCTAGCTTAACGTAGGCATTGGATTCGTGTCGTTCAGAGCTTTAAATCCTAAGTTATGTATGATTTGGTGCGTACATGTCAAGTTGATCGGCCATCATTCTAAACTGATCATTGGTGCTCATTGAGTAAAGGCATATAAATGAAGCATAAGCATCACGCATTTTTGGTTAGATTGGATTACTTGAACGCTTTTTCGTATCTATTTTTTGTCTCAAATTTTGTCACAATTTAGAAAATATAGCTAGCTTAACGTAGGCATTGGATTCGTGTCATTCTAAGTTCTAAATCAAAAGTTAGGGATTATTTGGTGCGGACATGTCAAGTTGATCAGCCAGTTAAAGTGATCATTCTAAACTGATCATTGGTTCCCATTGATTAAAGGCTTAGAAATAAAGCATAATGCATGGCATCACGCAGTTTTGGTTATGTTGGATTAGTTGAACGCTTTTTCGTTTCTATTTTTGTTTCAAATTTTGTCACAATATAGAAAATTGAGCTAACTTTTCATAGGCATTGGATTCGTATCATTATGAGCTCTAAATAATAAGTTACGGATGATTTAGTGCGGAAATGTCAAGTCGATCGGCCAATTAGAGTGATCATTCTAAACTGATAATATGTGTTCATTGAGTAAAGGCTTATAAATGAAGCATATTGCATGGCATCATGCAGTTTTGCATAGATTGGATTACTTGAACGCTTTTTGTATCTATTTATGTGTCACATTTTGTAACAATATAGAAAATTAAGCTAGATTAACGTGGGCATTGGATTCATGTCATTCAGAGCTATAAATCATTAGTTGTGGACGATTTAGTGCGGACATTTCAAGTTGATGGCCCATTAAAGTGATCATTCTTAAATGATCATTGGTGCTCATTGAGTAAAGGCTCATAAATGAAGCATAACGCATGGCATCACGCAGTTTTGGTTAGATTTGATTACTTGAATGATTTGTTATAGATATTTCTGTCTCAAATTTTGTCACAATATAGAAAATTGAGCTAGTTTAAGGTAGGAATTGGATTCGTGTCATTCCGAGCTCTAAATCAAAAGTTAGGGATGATATGGTGCGTACATCTCAAGTTGATCGGCCAGTTAAAGTGATCATTCTAAACTAATCAATGGTGAGCATTGAGTAAAGGCTTAGAAATGAAGCATAATGCATGGCATCACGAAGTTTTGATTATATTGGATTACTTGAACATATTTTTCGTATCTATTTTCGTCTCAAATTTTTTTACAATTGAGAAACTTGAGCTAGCTTAACGTAGGCATTGGATTCGTGTCATTCTAAGCTCTAAATCAAAAGTTAGGGATGATTTAGTACGTACATGTCAAGTTGATCGGCCAGTTAAAGTGATCATTCTAAACTGATCATTGATTCTCATTGAGTAAAGGCTTAGAAACGAACCACAATGCATGGCATCACGCAGTTTTGGTTATATTGGATTACTTGAACGCTTTTTCGTATCTATTTTATCTCAAATTTTGTCACAATATAGAAAATTGAGCTAGCTTAACATGGACAATGGATTCGTGTTATTCTGAGCTCTAAATCAAAAGTTAAGTACAATTTAGTGTAGACATGTCAAGTTGATCGCCTAGTTAAAGTGATCATTCTAAACTGATCATTTATGCTCATTGAACAAAGGCTTATAAATGAAGCATAATGCATGGCATCATGCAGTTTTGCCTAGATTGGATTACTTGAACGCTTTTTTGTATCTTTTTATGTTTCAAATTTTGTCAAAATATAGAAAATTGAGATAACTTAACATGGGCATTGGATTCGTGTCATTATGAGCTCTAAATCTTAAGTTACGGACGATTTAGTGCGGACATGTCAATTTGATCGGCCAGTTAAAGTGATAATTCTTAACTTATCATTTGGGCTCATCGAGTAAAGGTTTATAAATGAAACATAATGCATGTCATCACGCAGTTTTGATTATATTCGAATACTTGAAAGCTTTTTTATATCTGTTTTTGTCAGAATATTAAAAATTGAGCTAGCTTAACGTAGGCATCGGATTCGTGTCATTCGGAGCTCTAAATTAAAAGTTAGTGATGATTTAGTGTAGACATGTCAAGTTGATGGGCCAGCTAAAGTGATCATTCTAAACTAATCATTGGTGCTCATTCAGTAAAGGCTTAGAAGTGAAGAATAATGCATGACATCACGCAGTTTTGGTTAGTTGGATTACTTGAACGCTTTTTTGTATATATTTTTGTCTCAAATTTTGTCACAATATAGAAAATTGAGCTAGCTTAACATATGCATTGGATTCGTGTCATTTTGAGCTCTAAACCAAAAGTTAAGGATGATTTAGTGCGTACATGTCAAGTTGATCGGCCAGTTAAAGTGATCATTCTAAACTGGTCATTGGTTCCCATTGAGTAAAGGCTTAGAAATGAAGTATAATGCATGGCATCACGCAGTTTTGCATAGATTGGATTACTTGAACGCTTTTTCGTATCTATTTCTGCCTCAAATTTTGTCACAATATAGAAAATTGAGCTAGCTTAAGGTGGGAATTGGATTCGTGTCATTATGAGCTCTAAATCACAAGTTACGGACGATTTTGGGCGGACATGTCAAGTTGATGGGCCAGTTAAAGTGATCATTTTTAACTGATCATTGGTGCTCATTGAGTAAAGGCTTATAAATGAAACATAATGCATGGCATCACGCAGTTTTGGTTATATTCGATTACTTGAACGCTTGTTATATATATTTCTGTCAGAATATAGAAAATTGAGCTAGCTTAACGTAGGCATTGGATTCATGTCATTCGGAGCTCTAAATCAAAAGTTAGTGATCGAGCAGTTAAAGTGATCATTATACATGATCATTGCTGCTCATTGAGTAAAGACTTAGAAATGAAGCATTTAACATGACAACACACATTTTTGGTTAAATTGGATTACTTGAACGCTTTATCATATATATTTTTGTCTCAAGTTTTGTCACAATATAGAAAATTGAGCTAGATTAACGTGGGCACTGGATTCGTGTTATTCTGATTTACAAATCAAAATTTACGGACGATTTAGTGCGGAAATGTCAAGTTGATCGCATTGTGAAAGCGATCATTCTAAATTGATCATTTGTGCTCATTGAGTAAAGGCTTATAAATGAAGCATAATGCATGGCATCATGCAGTTTTGCGTAGATTGGATTACTTGAATGCTTTTATGTATCTATTTTGGTCTGAAATTTTGTCAGAATATAGAAAATTAAGCTAGCTTAACGTAGGCATTGGATTCGTGTCGTTCAGAGCTTTAAATCCAAAGTTATGGATGATTTGGTGCGTACATGTCAAGTTGATCGGCCAGTTAAAGTGATCATTCTAAACTGATCATTGGTGCTCATTGAGTAAAGGCATATAAATGAAGCATAAGCATCACGCATTTTTGGTTAGATTGGATTAGTTGAACGCTTTTCGTATCTGTTTTTTGTCTCAAATTTTGTCACAATTTAGAAAATATAGCTAGCTTAACGTAGGCATTGGATTCGTGTCATTCTAAGTTCTAAATCAAAAGTTAGGGATTATTTGGTGCGGACATGTCAATTTGATCGGCCAGTTAAAGTGATCATTCTAAACTGATCAGTTATGCTCATTGAACACAGGCTTATAAATGAAGCATAATGCATGGCATCATGCAGTTTAGCCTAGATTGGATTACTTGAACGCTTTTTTGTATCTATTTATGTTTCATATTTTGACAAAATATAGAAAATTGAGATAACTTAACGTGGGCATTGGATTCGTGTCATTATGAGCTCTAAATCTTAAGTTACGGATGATTTAGTGAGGACATGTCAATTTGATCGGCCAGTTAAAGTGATAATTCTTAACTTATCATTTGGGCTCATCGAGTAAAGGTTTATAAATGAAACATAATGCATGTCATCACGCAGTTTTGATTATATTCGAATACTTGAAAGCATTTTTATATCTATTTCTGTCAGAATATTAAAAATTGAGCTAGCTTAATGTAGGCATCGGATTCGCGTCATTCGGAGCTCTAAATCAAAAGTTAGTGATGATTTAGTGTAGACATGTCAATTTGATGGGCCAGCTAAAGTGATCATTCTAAACTAATCATTGGTGCTTATTCAGTAAAGGCTTAGAAGTGAAGAATAATGCATGACATCACGCAGTTTTGGTTAGTTGGATTACTTGAACGCTTTTTTAAATATATTTTTGTCTCAAATTTTGTCAAAATATAGAAAATTGAGCTAGCTTAACATATGCATTGGATTCGTGTCATTTTGAGCTCTAAACCAAAAGTTAAGGATGATTTAGTGCGTACATGTCAAGTTGATCGGCCAGTTAAAGTGATCATTCTAAACTAGTCATTGGTTCCCATTGATTAAAGGCTTAGAAATGAAGTATAATGCATGGCATCACGCAGTTTTGCATAGATTGGATTACTTGAACGCTTTTTCGTATCTATTTCTGCCTCAAATTTTGTCACAATATAGAAAATTAAGCTAGCTTAAGGTGGGAATTGGATTCGTGTCATTATGAGCTCTAAATCACAAGTTACGGACGATTTTGGGTGGACATGTCAAGTTGATGGGCCAGTTAAAGTGATCATTTTTAACTGATCATTGGTGCTCATTGAGTAAAGGCTTATAAATGAAACATAATGCATGGCATCACGCAGTTTTGGTTATATTCGATTACTTGAACGCTTTTTCATATATATTTCTGTCAGAATATAGAAAATTGAGCTAGCTTAACGTAGGCATTAGATTCATGTCATTCGGAGCTCTAAATCAAAAGTTAGTGATCGAGAAGTTAAAGTGATCATTATACATAATCATTGCTGCTCATTGAGTAAAGGCTTAGAAATGAAGCATTTAACATGACAACACACATTTTTGGTTAAATTGGATTACTTGAACGCTTTATCATATATATTTTTGTCTCAAGTTTTGTCACAATATAGAAAATTGAGCTAGATTAACGTGGGAATTGGATTCGTGTTATTCTGATTTCCAAATCAAAATTTACGGACGATTTAGTGCGGAAATGTCAAGTTGATCGCATTGTTAAAGCGATCATTCTAGACTGATCATTTGTGCTCATTCAGTAAAGGCTTATAAATGAAGCATAATGCATGGCATCATGCAGTTTTGCGTAGATTGGATTACTTGAATACTTTTCTGTATCTATTTTGGTCTGAAATTTTGTCAGAATATAGAAAATTAAGTTAGCTTAACGTAGGCATTGGATTCGTGTCGTTCAGAGCTTTAAATCCAAAGTTATGGAGCTTTAAATCCAAAGTTATGGATGATTTGGTGCGTACATGTCAAGTTGATCGGCCAGTTAAAGTGATCATTCTAAACTGATCATTGGTGCTCATTGTGTAAAGGCATATAAATGAAGCATAAGCATTACGCATTTTTGGTTAGATTGGATTAATTGAACGCTTTTTCGTATCTATTTTTTCTCTCAAATTTTGTCACAATTTAGAAAATATAGCTAGCATAACGTAGGCATTGGATTCGTGTCATTCTAAGTTCTAAAAGTTCTAAATCAAAAGGTAGGGATTATTTGGTGCGGACATGTCAAGTTGATCGGCCGATCATTCTAAACTGATCATTGGTTCTCATTGAGTAAAGGCTTAGAAATGAACCACAATGCATGGCATCACGCAGTTTTGGTTATATTGGATTACTTGAACGCTTTTTCGTATCTATTTTATCTCAAATTTTGTCACAATATAGAAAATTGTGCTAACTTAACATGGACAATGGATTCGTGTTATTCTGAGCTCTAAATCAAAAGTTAAGTACAATTTAGTGTAGACATGTCAAGTTGATCGCCTAGATTAAGTGATCATTCTAAACTGATCATTTATGCTCATTGAACAAAGGCTTATAAATGAAGCATAATGCATGGCATCATGCAGTTTTGCCTAGATTGGATTACTTGAACGCTTTTTTGTATCTCTTTATGTTTCAAATTTTGTCAAAATATAGAAAATTAAGATAACTTAACGTGGGCATTGGATTCGTGTCATTATGAGCTCTAAATCTTAAGTTACGGACGATTTAGTGCGGACATGTCAAGTTGATAGGCCAGTTAAAGTGATAATTCTTAACTTATCATTTGGGCTCATCGAGTAAAGGTTTATAAATGAAACATAATGCATTTCATCATGCAGTTTTGATTATATTCGAATACTTGAAAGCTTTTTTATATCTATTTCTGTCAGAATATTAAAATTTGAGCTAGCTTAACGTAGGCATCGGATTCGTGTCATTCGGAGCTCTAAATCAAAAGTTAGTGATGATTTAGTGTAGACATGTCAAGTTGATGGTCCAGCTAAAGTGATCATTCTAAAGTAATCATTGGTGCTCATTCAGTAAAGGCTTAGAAGTGAAGAATAATGCATGACATCACGCAGTTTTGGTTAGTTGGATTACTTGAACGCTTTTTAAAATATATTTTTGTCTCAAATTTTGTCACAATATAGAAAATTGAGCTAGCTTAACATATGCATTAAACCAAAAGTTAAGGAAGATTTAGTGCGTACATGTCAAGTTGATCGGCCAGTTAAAGTGATCATTCTAAACTGGTCATTGGTTCCCATTGAGTAAAGGCTTAGAAATGAAGTATAATGCATGGCATCACGCAGTTTTGCATAGATTGGATTACTTGAACGCTTTTTCGTATCTATTTCTGCCTCAAATTTTGTCACAATATAGAAAATTGAGCTAGCTTAAGGTGGGAATTGGATTCGTGTCATTATGAGCTCTAAATCACAAGTTACGGACGATTTTGGGCGGACATGTCAAGTTGATGGGCCAGTTAAAGTGATCATTTTTAACTGATCATTGGTGCTCATTGAGTAAAGGCTTATAAATGAAGCATAATGCATGACATCACGTAGTTTTGGCTAGATTGATTTACTTGAATGCTTTTTCGTATTTATTTTTGTCCCAAATTTTGTCTCAATAAATAGAAAATTGAGCAAGCTTAACGTATGCATTCGATTTGTGTCATTTTGAGCTCTAAATCAAAAGTTATCGGTTATTTGATGCGGAAATGTCAAGTTGTTCGGCCAGTTAAAGTGATCATTCTAAATTGATCATTTGTGCTCATTTAGTAAAAGCTTATAAATGAAGCATAATGCATGGCATCATGCAGTTTTGCATAGATTTGATTACTTGAACGCTTTTTGTATCTATCCCTGTCTCAAATTTTTTCACAATATAGAAAATTGAGCTAGCCTAACATGGGCATTGGATTCGTGTCATTATAAGCTCTAAATCATAAGTTACGGATGATTTAGTGCGGATATGTCAAGTTGATCGGCCAGTTAAAGTGATTATTCTTAACTGATCATTGGTGCTTATTGAGTAAAGGCTTATAAATTCAGCAGAATGCATGGCATCACACAGTTTTGGCTATATTCGATTACTTGAACGTTTTTTTATATCTACTTCTGTCACAGTATAGAAAATTGAGCTAGCTTAACGTAGGCATTGGATTCGTGTCATTCGAAGCTCTAAATCAAAAGTTAATGATGATTTAGTGCAGTCATCTCAAGTTGATTGGCCAGTTAAAGTGATCATTCTAAACTGATCATTGGTGATGATTGAGTAAAGGCTTAGAAATGAAGCATAATGCATGGAAGCACGCAGTTTTGGTTAGATTGGATTACTTGAATGCTTTTAATTATATATATTTGTATCAAATTTTGTCACAATATAGAAAATTGAGCGAGCTTAACGTAGGCATTGGATTCGTGTCATTCTGAGCTCTAAATCAAAAGTTAGGGATGATTTGGTGCGGACATGTCAAATTGATAGGCCAGTTAAAGTTATCATTCTAAACTGATCACTGGTTCCCATTGAGTAAAGGCTTAGAAATGAAGCATAATGCATGGCATCATGCAGTTTTGGTTATATTTGATTACTTGAACGCGTTTTCGTATCTATTTTTGTCTCAAATTTTGTCACAATATAGAAAATTGTGCTAACGTATCATCGGCATTGGATTCGTGTCATTATGAGCTCTAAATAATAAGTTACAGACGATTTAGTGCGGACATGTCAAAGTTATCGGCCAGTTAAAGTGATCATTCTAAACTGATCATTTGTGCTCATTGAGTAAAGGCTTATAAATGAAGCATAATGCATGGCATCATGCAAGTTTCCATAGATTGGATTATCTGAAACCTTTTTTGTATCTATCTCTGTCTCAAATTTCGTCACAATATATAAAATTGAGCTAGCTTAACGTGGGCATTGGATTTGTGTCATTCTGAGCTCTGAATGAAAAGTTACAAATGAGTTAATGCGGACAAGTAAAATTTATCGGCCAGTTAAAGTGATCATTCTAAACTGATCAATGGTGCTCATTGAGTAAAGACTTATAAATGAAGCATAATGCATGACATCACGCAGTTCGGGACAGATTGGATTACTTGGACGCTTTGTCGTATAGTCTTCTGCCTCAAATTTTGTCTCAATACAGAAAATTGAGCTAGCTTAACATGGGACTTGGATTCGTGTTATTCTGAACTCTAAATCAAAAGTTATGGACGATTTAATGCGGACATGTCAAGTTGATCGCCTACATAAAGTGATAATTCTAAACTGATCATTGGTGCTCAGTGATTAAAGGCTTATAAATGAAGCCTAATGGATGACATCACGTAGTTCTGGACAGATTGTATTATTTGGACTCTTTGTTGTATCTATTTCTATCTCAAATTTTGCCAAATATAGAAAATTGAGCTAGCTTAACGTGGGCGTTGGATTTGTGTCATTCGCAGCTCTAAATAAAAAGTTACTGACGATTTAATGCAGACATGTCAAGTTGATCGGGCAGTTAAAGTGATCATTCTAAAGTGATCATTGGTGCTCATTGAGTAAAAGCTTATAAATGAAGCATTATGCATGGCATCACGCAGTTTTGGCTAGACTGGATTACTTTAACACTTTTTTGTATCTATATATGTCTCAAATTTTGTCAAAATATAGAAAGTTGAGCTAGCTTAAAGTGGTCATTGGATCCGGGTCACTCTGAGCTCTAAATCAGAAGTTACGGACGATTTAATGTGGGCATGTCAAGTTGATCGGCCAGTTAAAGTAATTTTTCTAAACTTATCATTGGTGCTCATTGAGTAAAGGCATATAAATGAAACATAATATATGACATCACGCAGTTCACGTTAGATTGGATTACTTGGAGGCTTTGTTGTCTCTCTTTCTGCCTCAAAGTTTGCAAAATATATAAAAGTTAGCTAGCTTAACATGGGCAATTGATTCATGTCATTCTGAGCTCTAACTCAAAAGTTACGGACGATTTTGTGCAAACATGTCAAGTTGATCGGCCAGTTAATATGATTATTCTAAACTGATCATTGGCGCTCATTAAATAAAGGCTTCTAAATGAAGCATAAGCCATGACATCACACAGTTTTGGATATACTGGATTACCTGGACGCTTTGTCGTCCTTATTTCGGTCTCAAATTTTGACAAAATATAGAAAATTAAGCTAGCATAACTTGGGCATTGGATTCGTGTCATTCTGAGCTCTAAATCAAAAGTTACGGACGATTTAGTGTGGACATGTCAAGTTGATCGGCCATTAAATATGATTATTCTAAACTGATCATTGGTGCTCATTGAGTAAAGGCTTCTAAAGGAAGTATAAATAATGGCATCACACAATTTTGGATAGATTGGATTATTTGGCGCTTTGCCATCTCTATTGTTGTCTCAAATTTTGTTAAAATATAGAACATTTATCAAGCTTAACATGGGCATTGGATTCGTGTAATTCTGAGCTCTAAATAAAAAGTTACAGACGATTTAGTGTGGACATAGCAAGTTGATCGGCCAATTAAAGTGATCATTCTAAACTGATCATTGGTGCTCATTGAGTAAGGGCTTATAAATGAAGCATAAAGCATGGATAACGCAGTTTGGGATAGACTGGATTACTTGAACGCTTTTTTGTCTCTATTTCTGTCTCAAATTTTCTCACAATATAGAAAATTCAGAAAGCTTAACGTTGGCATTGGATGCGTTTCATTCGGTGCTCTAAATCAAGAGTTATGGGTGATTTGTTGCGCATAAGTCAAGTTGATCGGCTAGTTAAAGTGATCATTCTAAACTGATCATTGGTGCCCATTAAGTAAAAGCTTATAAATGAAATAAATCATGGCATCACACAGTTTAGGATAGATTGCATTACTTGGAGGCTTTGTTGTCTCTCTTTCTGCCTCAAGTTTGCAAAATATATAAAAGTTAGCTAGCTTAACATGGGCAATTGATTCATGTCATTCTGAGCTCTAACTCAAAAGTTACGGACGATTTTGTGCAAACATGTCAAGTTGATCGGCCAGTTAATATGATTATTCTAAACTGATCATTTGCGTTCATTAAATAAAGGCTTCTAAATGAAGCATAAGCCATGACATCACACAGTTTTGGATATACTGGATTACCTGGACGCTTTGTCGTCTTTATTTCGGTCTCAAATTTTGACAAAATATAGAAAATTAAGGTAGCATAACTTGGGCATTGGATTCGTGTCATTCTGAGCTCTAAATCAAAAGTTACGGACGATTTAGTGTGGACATGTCAAGTTGATCGGCCATTAAATATGATTATTCTAAACTGAGCATTGGTGCTCTTGAGTAAAGGCTTCTAAATGAAGTATAAATAATGGCATCACACAATTTTGGATAGATTGGATTATTCGGCGCTTTGCCATCTCTATTGTTGTCTCAAATTTTGTTAAAATATAGAACATTTATCAAGCTTAACATGGGCATTGGATTCGTGTAATTCTGAGCTCATAATCAAAAGTTACGAACGATTTAGTGTGGACATGTCAAGTTGATCGGCCAGTTAATATGATTATTCTAAATCAATTATTGGTGCTCATTTAGTAAAGGCTTCTAAATGAAGCATAATCCATGGCATCACACAGTTTTGGATATACTGGATTACTTGGACGCTTTGTCGTATCTATTTATGTCTCAAATTTTGTTACAATATAGAAAATTAAGCTAGTTTAACTTGGGCATTGGATTCGTGTCATTCTGAGCTCTAAATCAAAAGTTACGGACCATTTAGGGCGGACATGTCAAGTTGATCGGCCAGTTAATATGATTATTCTAAACTGATCATTGGCGCTCATTGAGTAAAGGCTTCTAAATGAAGCATAATCCATGGCATCACACAGTTTTGAATATACTAGATTACTTGGACGCTTTGTCGTAACTATAGCTAGTTTAACGTGGGCAATTGATTCATGTCATTTTAAGCTCCAAATCAAAAGTTACAGACAATTAGTGCAAGCATGACAAGTTTATCGGCCAGTTAAATAAATCATTTTAAACTGATCACTGGTGCTCATTGAGTAAAGGCTTATAAATGAAGCATAAAGCATGGATCACGTAGTTTTGGATAGATTGGATTACTTGTATGCTTTGTCGTTTCTATTTGTATCTCAAATTTTGACACAATATAGAAAATCGAGAAAGCTTAACGTGGGCATTGGATTCTTGTCATTCTTAGCTCTAAATCAAGAGTTACGGACGATTTCATGCGTACATGTCAAGTTGATTGGCCAGTTAATATGATTATTCTAAACTGATCATTGGCGCTCATTGAGTAAAGGTTTCTAAATGAAGCATAATCCATGGCATCACACAATTTTGAATATACTGGATTACTTGGACACTTTGTCGTATCTATTTATGTCTCAAATTTTGTTACAATGTACAAAATTTAGCTAGCTTAACTTCGGCATTGGATTTGTGTCATTCTGAGGTCAAAATAAAAAGTTATGGACGATTTAGTGCAGACATATCAAGTTGATCGACCGGTTAAAGTGATCATTCTAAACTGATCATAGGTGCTGATTGAGTAAAGGCTTATGAATGAAGCATAAAGCAAGAATAACGGAGTTTGGGATAGTTTGGATTACTTGGACGCTTCGTCATCTCTATTTCTGTCTCAAATTTCTCACAATATAGAAAATCGAGAAAGCTTAACGTGGGCAATTGATGCGTTTCATTCTAAGCTCTAAATCAAGATTATAGACAATTTGTTGCGGATAAGTCTAGTGGATCGGCTAGTTAAAGTGATCATTCTAAACTGATCATTGGTGTCCATTAAGTAAAAGCTTATAAATGAAGTATAAATCATGGTATCACAGAGTTTGGGATAGATTGGATTACTTGAACGCTTTGTCGTCACTCTTTTTGTCTCAAAATTTGCAAAATACATAAACCTTAGCTAGTTTAACATGGGCAATTGATTCGTATCATTCTAAGCCCTAAATCAAAAGTTACAGACGATTTAGTGTGGGCATGACAAGTTCATCGGCCTGTTAAAGAGATCATTTTAAACTGATCACTGGTGCTCATTGAGTATGGGCTTATAAATGAAGTATAAAGCATCGATCATATAGTTTGGGATAGATTGGATTACTTGTATCCTTCGTCGTCTCTATTTGTATCTAAAATTTTGACACAAAATAGAAAATCGAGAAAGCTTAACGTGGGATTGGATTCGTGTCATTTTTAGCTCTAAATCAATAGTTACGGACGATTTCATGCGTACATGTGAAGTTGATCGGATAGTTAATATGATTATTCTGAACTGATCATTGGTGCTCATTGAATAAAGGCTTATAAATGAAGCATAATGCATGGCATCGTAGAGCTTGGGATAGATTGAATTATTTGGACACTTTGTCGTATCTAGTTATGTCTCAAATGTTTTTATGACATAGAAAATTGAGCTAGAATAACGTGGGCATTGGTTATTGTCATACTGAGCTCAAAATCAAAAGTTACAGACGATTTAGTGCGTACATGTCAAGTTGATCAGACAATCAATATGTTTATTCTGAACTGATCATTGGTGCTTATTCCGTAAAGGCTTATAAATGAAGCATAATGCATGGCATCACACAGTTTTGGATAGATTGGATTACTTGGCGCTTTGTTGTCTCTATTGCTGTTTCAAATTTTGTTAAAATATAGAAAAATTTATCTAGCTTAACATGGGCATTGGATTCGTGTTATTCGGAGCTCAAACTAAAAAGTTATGGATGATTTAGTGCGGATATGTCAAGTTGATCGGCCATTTAATATGATTATTTTAAACTTATAATTGGCGCTCATTGAGTAAAGGTTTCTAAATGAATCATAATCTATGACATCATACAGTTTTGGATAGATTGGATTACTTGGACTCATTTTCGTATCAATTGCTATCTCAAATTTTCTTAGCACATAGATATTTGAGCTAGATTAACTTGGGCATTGGATTGGTGTCATTCTGAGCTCTAAATCAAAAGTTACAGACGATTTAGTGCGGACATATCAAGTTGATCGGCCAGTTAAAGTGATCATACTAAAGTGATCATTGGTTCTCATTGAGTAAAGGCTTACAAAATGAAGCATAAACCATGGATAACGCAGTTTGGGATAGATTGGATTACTTGAACGCTTTTTCGTCTCTATTTCTGTCTCAAATTTTCTCACAATATAGAAAATTGAGAAAGTTTAACGTGGGCATTGGATGCGTTTCATTCTATGCTCTAAATCAAGAGTTATGGACGATTTGTTGCGCATAAGTCAAGTTGATCGGCTAGTTAAAGTGATCATTCTAAACTGATCATTGGTGCCCATTAAGTAAAAGTTTATAAATGAAATAAATCATGGCATCACAAAGTTTGGGATAGATTGGATTAGTTGGAGGTTTTGTCGTATCTCTTTCAGCCCCAAATTTTGCAAAATATATAAACTTTAGCTAGCGTAACGTGGGCAATTGATTCGTGTCATTCTGAGCTCTAAATCAAAAGTTACGGACGATTAAGTGCGGACATGTCAAGTTGATCGGCCAGATAATATGATTATACTACATTGATCATTGGCGCTCATTGAGTAAAGGCTTCTACATGAAGCATAAGCCATGGCATCACACAGTTTTGGATATACTGGATTACTTGGACGCGTTGTCGTCTTTATTTCGGTCTCAAATTTTGAAAAAGTATAGAAAATTAAGCTAGCATAACTTGGGCATTGGATTCGTGTCATTCTGCGCTCTAAATCAAAAGTTACGGGCAATTTAGTGTGGACATGTCAAGTTGATCGGCCATTTAATATGATTATTCTAAACTGATCATTGGTGCTATTGAGTAAAGGCTTCTAAATGACGTATAAATAATGGCATCACACAATTTTGGATAGATTGGATTATTTGGCGCTTTGCCATCTCTATTGCTGTCTCAAATATTTTTTAAAACATAGAACATTTATCTAGCTTAACATGGGCATTGGATTCGTGTAATTCTGAGCTCATAATCAAAAGTTACGAACGATTTAGTGTAGACATGTCAAGTTGATCGGCCAGTTAATATGATTATTCTAAATCAATTATTGGCGCTCATTGAGTAAAGGCTTCTAAATGAAGCATAATCCATGGCATCACATAGTTTTTGATATACTGGATTACTTGGACGCTTTGTCGTATCTATTTTTGAATCAAATTTTGTTACAATATAGAAAATTTAGCTAGCTTAACTTCGGCATTGGATTTGTGTCATTCTAAGCTCTAAATAAAAAGTTACAGACGATTTAGTGCTGACATATCTAGTTGATCGGCCTGTTAAAGTGATCATTCTAAACTGATCATTGGTGTTGATTGAGTAAAGGCTTATAAATGAAGCATAAAGCAAGGATAATGGAGTTTGGGATAGTTTGGATTACTTGGACGCTTCGTCGTCACGATTTCTGTCTCAAATTTCTCACAATATAGAAAATCGNCTCTAAATCAAAAGTTAGGGATGATTTAGTACGTACATGTCAAGTTGATCGGCCAGTTAAAGTGATCATTGGTTCTCATTGAGTAAAGGCTTAGAAACGAACCACAATGCATTGCATCACGCAGTTTTGGTTATATTGGATTACTTGAACGCTTTTTCGTATCTATTTTATCTCAAATTTTTTCACAATATAGAAAATTGAGCTAGCTTAACATGGACAATGGATTCGTGTTATTCTGAGCTCTAAATCAAAAGTTAAGTACAATTTAGTGTAGACATGTCAAGTTGATCGCCTAGTTAAAGTGATCATTCTAAACTGATCATTTATGCTCATTGAACAAAGGCTTATAAATGAAGCATAATGCATGGCATCATGCAGTTTTGCCTAGATTGGATTACTTGAACGCTTTTTTGTATCTTTTTATGTTTCAAATTTTGTCAAAATATAGAAAATTGAGATAACTTAACATGGGCATTGGATTCGTGTCATTATGAGCTCTAAATCTTAAGTTACGGACGATTTAGTGCGGACATGTCAATTTGATCGGCCAGTTAAAGTGATAATTCTTAACTTATCATTTGGGCTCATCGAGTAAAGGTTTATAAATGAAACATAATGCATGTCATCACGCAGTTTTGATTATATTCGAATACTTGAAAGCTTTTTTATATCTGTTTTTGTCAGAATATTAAAAATTGAGCTAGCTTAACGTAGGCATCGGATTCGTGTCATTCGGAGCTCTAAATTAAAAGTTAGTGATGATTTAGTGTAGACATGTCAAGTTGATGGGCCAGCTAAAGTGATCATTCTAAACTAATCATTGGTGCTCATTCAGTAAAGGCTTAGAAGTGAAGAATAATGCATGACATCACGCAGTTTTGGTTAGTTGGATTACTTGAACGCTTTTTTGTATATATTTTTGTCTCAAATTTTGTCACAATATAGAAAATTGAGCTAGCTTAACATATGCATTGGATTCGTGTCATTTTGAGCTCTAAACCAAAAGTTAAGGATGATTTAGTGCGTACATGTCAAGTTGATCGGCCAGTTAAAGTGATCATTCTAAACTGGTCATTGGTTCCCATTGAGTAAAGGCTTAGAAATGAAGTATAATGCATGGCATCACGCAGTTTTGCATAGATTGGATTACTTGAACGCTTTTTCGTATCTATTTCTGCCTCAAATTTTGTCACAATATAGAAAATTGAGCTAGCTTAAGGTGGGAATTGGATTCGTGTCATTATGAGCTCTAAATCACAAGTTATGGACGATTTTGGGCGGACATGTCAAGTTGATGGGCCAGTTAAAGTGATCATTTTTAACTGATCATTGGTGCTCATTGAGTAAAGGCTTATAAATGAAACATAATGCATGGCATCACGCAGTTTTGGTTATATTCGATTACTTGAACGCTTGTTATATATATTTCTGTCAGAATATAGAAAATTGAGCTAGCTTAACGTAGGCATTGGATTCATGTCATTCGGAGCTCTAAATCAAAAGTTAGTGATCGAGCAGTTAAAGTGATCATTATACATGATCATTGCTGCTCATTGAGTAAAGACTTAGAAATGAAGCATTTAACATGACAACACACATTTTTGGTTAAATTGGATTACTTGAACGCTTTATCATATATATTTTTGTCTCAAGTTTTGTCACAATATAGAAAATTGAGCTAGATTAACGTGGCATTGGATTCGTGTTATTCTGATTTCCAAATCAAAATTTACGGACGATTTAGTGCGGAAATGTCAAGTTGATCGCATTGTGAAAGCGATCATTCTAAATTGATCATTTGTGCTCATTGAGTAAAGGCTTATAAATGAAGCATAATGCATGGCATCATGCAGTTTTGCGTAGATTGGATTACTTGAATGCTTTTATGTATCTATTTTGGTCTGAAATTTTGTCAGAATATAGAAAATTAAGCTAGCTTAACGTAGGCATTGGATTCGTGTCGTTCAGAGCTTTAAATCCAAAGTTATGGATGATTTGGTGCGTACATGTCAAGTTGATCGGCCAGTTAAAGTGATCATTCTAAACTGATCATTGGTGCTCAATGAGTAAAGGCATATAAATGAAGCATAAGCATCACGCATTTTTGGTTAGATTGGATTAGTTGAACGCTTTTCGTATCTATTTTTTGTCTCAAATTTTGTCACAATTTAGAAAATATAGCTAGCTTAACGTAGGCATTGGATTCGTGTCATTCTAAGTTCTAAATCAAAAGTTAGGGATTATTTGGTGCGGACATGTCAAGTTGATCGGCCAGTTAAAGTGATCATTCTAAACTGATCATTTATGCTCATTGAACAAAGGCTTATAAATGAAGCATAATGCATGGCATCATGCAGTTTAGCCTAGATTGGATTACTTGAACGCTTTTTTGTATCTATTTATGTTTCAAATTTTGTCAAAATATAGAAAATTGAGATAACTTAACGTGGGCATTGGATTCGTGTCATTATGAGCTCTAAATCTTAAGTTACGGATGATTTAGTGCGGACATGTCAATTTGATCGGCCAGTTAAAGTGATAATTCTTAACTTATCATTTGGGCTCATCGAGTAAAGGTTTATAAATGAAACATAATGCATGTCATCACGCAGTTTTGATTATATTCGAATACTTGAAAGCATTTTTATATCTATTTCTGTCAGAATATTAAAAATTGAGCTAGCTTAACGTAGGCATCGGATTCGCGTCATTCGGAGCTCTAAATCAAAAGTTAGTGATGATTTAGTGTAGACATGTCAATTTGATGGGCCAGCTAAAGTGATCATTCTAAACTAATCATTGGTGCTTATTCAGTAAAGGCTTAGAAGTGAAGAATAATGCATGGCATCACGCAGTTTTGGTTAGTTGGATTACTTGAACGCTTTTTTAAATATATTTTTGTCTCAAATTTTGTCACAATATAGAAAATTGAGCTAGCTTAACATATGCATTGGATTCGTGTCATTTTGAGCTCTAAACCAAAAGTTAAGGATGATTTAGTGCGTACATGTCAAGTTGATCGGCCAGTTAAAGTGATCATTCTAAACTGGTCATTGGTTCCCATTGAGTAAAGGCTTAGAAATGAAGTATAATGCATGGCATCACGCAGTTTTGCATAGATTGGATTACTTGAACGCTTTTTCGTATCTATTTCTGCCTCAAATTTTGTCACAATATAGAAAATTGAGCTAGCTTAAGGTGGGAATTGGATTCGTGTCATTATGAGCTCTAAATCACAAGTTACGGACGATTTTGGGCAGACATGTCAAGTTGATGGGCCAGTTAAAGTGATCATTTTTAACTGATCATTGGTGCTCATTGAATAAAGGCTTATAAATGAAACATAATGCATGGCATCACGCAGTTTTGGTTATATTCGATTACTTGAACGCTTTTTTATATATATTTCTGTCAGAATATAGAAAATTGAGCTAGCTTAACGTAGGCATTAGATTCATGTCATTCGGAGCTCTAAATCAAAAGTTAGTGATGGAGAAGTTAAAGTGATCATTATACATAATCATTGCTGCTCATTGAGTAAAGGCTTAGAAATGAAGCATTTAACATGACAACACACATTTTTGGTTAAATTGGATTACTTGAACGCTTTATCATATATATTTTTGTCTCAAGTTTTGTCACAATATAGAAAATTGAGCTAGATTAACGTGGGCATTGGATTCGTGTTATTCTGATTTCCAAATCAAAATTTACGGACGATTTAGTGCGGAAATGTCAAGTTGATCGCATTGTTAAAGCGATCATTCTAGACTGATCATTTGTGCTCATTGAGTAAAGGCTTATAAATGAAGCATAATGCATGGCATCATGCAGTTTTGCGTAGATTGGATTACTTGAATACTTTTCTGTATCTATTTTGGTCTGAAATTTTGTCAGAATATAGAAAATTAAGTTAGCTTAACGTAGGCATTGGATTCGTGTCGTTCAGAGCTTTAAATCCAAAGTTATGGATGATTTGGTGCGTACATGTCAAGGTTATCGGCCAGTTAAAGTGATCATTCTAAACTGATCATTGGTGCTCATTGTGTAAAGGCATATAAATGAAGCATAAGCATCACGCATTTTTGGTTAGATTGGATTAATTGAACGTTTTTTCGTATCTATTTTTTGTCTCAAATTTTGTCACAATTTAGAAAATATAGCTAGCATAACGTAGGCATTGGATTCGTGTCATTCTAAGTTCTAAATCAAAAGTTAGGGATTATTTGGTGCGGACATGTCAAGTTGATCGGCCGATCATTCTAAACTGATCATTGGTTCTCATTGAGTAAAGGCTTAGAAATGAACCACAATGCATGGCATCACGCAGTTTTGGTTATATTGGATTACTTGAACGCTTTTTCGTATCTATTTTATCTCAAATTTTGTCACAATATAGAATATTGTGCTAACTTAACATGGACAATGGATTCGTGTTATTCTGAGCTCTAAATCAAAAGTTAAGTACAATTTAGTGTAGACATGTCAAGTTGATCGCCTAGTTAAAGTGATCATTCTAAACTGATCATTTATGCTAATTGAACAAAGGCTTATATATGAAGCATAATGCATGGCATCATGCAGTTTTGCCTAGATTGGATTACTTGAACGCTTTTTTGTATCTCTTTATGTTTCAAATTTTGTCAAAATATAGAAAATTGAGATAACTTAACGTGGGCATTGGATTCGTGTCATTATGAGCTCTAAATCTTAAGTTACGGACGATTTAGTGCGGACATGTCAAGTTGATAGGCCAGTTAAAGTGATAATTCTTAACTTATCATTTGGGCTCATCGAGTAAAGGTTTATAAATGAAACATAATGCATTTCATCATGCAGTTTTGATTATATTCGAATACTTGAAAGCTTTTTTATATCTATTTCTGTCAGAATATTAAAAATTGAGCTAGCTTAACGTAGGCATCGGATTCGTGTCATTCGGAGCTCTAAATCAAAAGTTAGTGATGATTTAGTGTAGACATGTCAAGTTGATGGGCCAGCTAAAGTGATCATTCTAAACTAATCATTGGTGCTCATTCAGTAAAGGCTTAGAAGTGAAGAATAATGCATGACATCACGCAGTTTTGGTTAGTTGGATTACTTGAACGCTTTTTTAAATATATTTTTGTCTCAAATTTTGTCACAATATAGAAAATTGAGCTAGCTTAACATATGCATTGGATTCGGGTCATTTTGAGCTCTAAACCAAAAGTTAAGGATGATTTAGTGCGTACATGTCAAGTTGATCGGCCAGTTAAAGTGATCATTCTAAACTGGTCATTGGTTCCCATTGAGTAAAGGCTTAGAAATGAAGTATAATGCATGGCATCACGCAGTTTTGCATAGATTGGATTACTTGAACGCTTTTTCGTATCTATTTCTGCCTCAAATTTTGTCACAATATAGAAAATTGAGCTAGCTTAAGGTGGGAATTGGATTCGTGTCATTATGAGCTCTAAATCACAAGTTACGGACGATTTTGGGCGGACATGTCAAGTTGATGGGCCAGTTAAAGTGATCATTTTTAACTGATCATTGGTGCTCATTGAGTAAAGGCTTATAAATGAAGCATAATGCATGACATCACGTAGTTTTGGCTAGATTGATTTACTTGAATGCTTTTTCGTATTTATTTTTGTCCCAAATTTTGTCTCAATAAATAGAAAATTGAGCAAGCTTAACGTATGCATTCGATTTGTGTCATTTTGAGCTCTAAATCAAAAGTTATCGGTTATTTGATGCGGAAATGTCAAGTTGTTCGGCCAGTTAAAGTGATCATTCTAAATATATCATTTGTGCTCATTTAGTAAAAGCTTATAAATGAAGCATAATGCATGGCATCATGCAGTTTTGCATAGATTTGATTACTTGAACGCTTTTTTGTATCTATCCCTGTCTCAAATTTTTTCACAATATAGAAAATTGAGCTAGCCTAACATGGGCATTGGATTCGTGTCATTATAAGCTCTAAATCATAAGTTACGGATGATTTAGTGCGGATATGTCAAGTTGATCGGCCAGTTAAAGTGATTATTCTTAACTGATCATTGGTGCTTATTGAGTAAAGGCTTATAAATTCAGCAGAATGCATGGCATCACACAGTTTTGGCTATATTCGATTACTTGAACGTTTTTTTATATCTACTTCTGTCACAGTATAGAAAATTGAGCTAGCTTAACGTAGGCATTGGATTCGTGTCATTCGAAGCTCTAAATCAAAAGTTAATGATGATTTAGTGCAGACATCTCAAGTTGATCGGCCAGTTAAAGTGATCATTCTAAACTGATCATTGGTGATGATTGAGTAAAGGCTTAGAAATGAAGCATAATGCATGGCAGCACGCAGTTTTGGTTAGATTGGATTACTTGAATGCTTTTAATTATATATATTTGTATCAAATTTTGTCACAATATAGAAAATTGAGCGAGCTTAACGTAGGCATTGGATTCGTGTCATTCTGAGCTCTAAATCAAAAGTTAGGGATGATTTGGTGCGGACATGTCAAATTGATAGGCCAGTTAAAGTTATCATTCTAAACTGATCACTGGTTCCCATTGAGTAAAGGCTTAGAAATGAAGCATAATGCATGGCATCATGCAGTTTTGGTTATATTTGATTACTTGAACGCGTTTTCGTATCTATTTTTGTCTCAAATTTTGTCACAATATAGAAAATTGTGCTAACGTATCATCGGCATTGGATTCGTGTCATTATGAGCTCTAAATAATAAGTTACAGACGATTTAGTGCGGACATGTCAAAGTTATCGGCCAGTTAAAGTGATCATTCTAAACTGATCATTTGTGCTCATTGAGTAAAGGCTTATAAATGAAGCATAATGCATGGCATCATGCAAGTTTCCATAGATTGGATTATCTGAAACCTTTTTTGTATCTATCTCTGTCTCAAATTTCGTCACAATATATAAAATTGAGCTAGCTTAACGTGGGCATTGGATTTGTGTCATTCTGAGCTCTGAATGAAAAGTTACAAATGAGTTAATGCGGACAAGTAAAATTTATCGGCCAGTTAAAGTGATCATTCTAAACTGATCAATGGTGCTCATTGAGTAAAGACTTATAAATGAAGCATAATGCATGACATCACGCAGTTCGGGACAGATTGGATTACTTGGACGCTTTGTCGTATAGTCTTCTGCCTCAAATTTTGTCTCAATACAGAAAATTGAGCTAGCTTAACATGGGACTTGGATTCGTGTTATTCTGAACTCTAAATCAAAAGTTATGGACGATTTAATGCGGACATGTCAAGTTGATCGCCTACATAAAGTGATAATTCTAAACTGATCATTGGTGCTCAGTGATTAAAGGCTTATAAATGAAGCCTAATGGATGACATCACGTAGTTCTGGACAGATTGTATTATTTGGACTCTTTGTTGTATCTATTTCTATCTCAAATTTTGCCAAATATAGAAAATTGAGCTAGCTTAACGTGGGCGTTGGATTAGTGTCATTCGCAGCTCTAAATAAAAAGTTACTGACGATTTAATGCAAACATGTCAAGTTGATCGGGCAGTTAAAGTGATCATTCTAAAGTGATCATTGGTGCTCATTGAGTAAAAGCTTATAAATGAAGCATTATGCATGGCATCACGCAGTTTTGGCTAGACTGGATTACTTTAACACTTTTTTGTATCTATATATGTCTCAAATTTTGTCAAAATATAGAAAGTTGAGCTAGCTTAAAGTGGTCATTGGATCCGGGTCACTCTGAGCTCTAAATCAGAAGTTACGGACGATTTAATGTGGGCATGTCAAGTTGATCGGCCAGTTAAAGTAATTTTTCTAAACTTATCATTGGTGCTCATTGAGTAAAGGCATATAAATGAAACATAATATATGACATCACGCAGTTCAGGTTAGATTGGATTACTTGGAGGCTTTGTTGTCTCTCTTTCTGCCTCAAAGTTTGCAAAATATATAAAAGTTAGCTAGCTTAACATGGGCAATTGATTCATGTCATTCTGAGCTCTAACTCAAAAGTTACGGACGATTTTGTGCAAACATGTCAAGTTGATCGGCCAGTTAATATGATTATTCTAAACTGATCATTGGCGCTCATTAAATAAAGGCTTCTAAATGAAGCATAAGCCATGACATCACACAGTTTTGGATATACTGGATTACCTGGACGCTTTGTCGTCTTTATTTCGGTCTCAAATTTTGACAAAATATAGAAAATTAAGCTAGCATAACTTGGGCATTGGATTTGTGTCATTCTGAGCTCTAAATCAAAAGTTACGGACGATTTAGTGTGGACATGTCAAGTTGATCGGCCATTAAATATGATTATTCTAAACTGATCATTGGTGCTCATTGAGTAAAGGCTTCTAAATGAAGTATAAATAATGGCATCACACAATTTTGGATAGATTGGATTATTTGGCGCTTTGCCATCTCTATTGTTGTCTCAAATTTTGTTAAAATATAGAACATTTATCAAGCTTAACATGGGCATTGGATTCGTGTAATTCTGAGCTCTAAATAAAAAGTTACAGACGATTTAGTGTGGACATAGCAAGTTGATCGGCCAATTAAAGTGATCATTCTAAACTGATCATTGGTGCTCATTGAGTAAGGGCTTATAAATGTAGCATAAAGCATGGATAACGCAGTTTGGGATAGACTGGATTACTTGAACGCTTTTTTGTCTCTATTTCTGTCTCAAATTTTCTCACAATATAGAAAATTCAGAAAGCTTAACGTTGACATTGGATGCGTTTCATTCGGTGCTCTAAATCAAGAGTTATGGGTGATTTGTTGCGCATAGTCAAGTTGATCGGCTAGTTAAAGTGATCATTCTAAACTGATCATTGGTGCCCATTAAGTAAAAGCTTATAAATGAAATAAATCATGGCATCACACAGTTTAGGATAGATTGCATTACTTGGAGGCTTTGTTGTCTCTCTTTCTGCCTCAAAGTTTGCAAAATATATAAAAGTTAGCTAGCTTAACATGGGCAATTGATTCATGTCATTCTGAGCTCTAACTAAAAAGTTACGGACGATTTTGTGCAAACATGTCAAGTTGATCGGCCAGTTAATATGATTATTCTAAACTGATCATTGGCGTTCATTAAATAAAGGCTTCTAAATGAAGCATAAGCCATGATATCACACAGTTTTGGATATACTGGATTACCTGGACGCTTTGTCGTCTTTATTTCGGTCTCAAATTTTGACAAAATATAGAAAATTAAGGTAGCATAACTTGGGCATTGGATTCGTGTCATTCTGAGCTCTAAATCAAAAGTTACGGACGATTTAGTGTGGACATGTCAAGTTGATCGGCCATTAAATATGATTATTCTAAACTGAGCATTGGTGCTCATTGAGTAAAGGCTTCTAAATGAAGTATAAATAATGGCATCACACAATTTTGGATAGATTGGATTATTCGGCGCTTTGCCATCTCTATTGTTGTCTCAAATTTTGTTAAAATATAGAACATTTATCAAGCTTAACATGGGCATTGGATTCGTGTAATTCTGAGCTCATAATCAAATGTTACGAACGATTTAGTGTGGACATGTCAAGTTGATCGGCCAGTTAATATGATTATTCTAAATCAATTATTGGTGCTCATTTAGTAAAGGCTTCTAAATGAAGCATAATCCATGGCATCACACAGTTTTGAATATACTAGATTACTTGGACGCTTTGTCGTAACTATAGCTAGTTTAACGTGGGCAATTGATTCATGTCATTTTAAGCTCCAAATCAAAAGTTACAGACAATTAGTGCAAGCATGACAAGTTTATCGGCCAGTTAAATAAATCATTTTAAACTGATCACTGGTGCTCATTGAGTAAAGGCTTATAAATGAAGCATAAAGCATGGATCACGTAGTTTTGGATAGATTGGATTACTTGTATGCTTTGTCGTTTCTATTTGTATCTCAAATTTTGACACAATATAGAAAATCGAGAAAGCTTAACGTGGGCATTGGATTCTTGTCATTCTTAGCTCTAAATCAAGAGTTACGGACGATTTCATGCGTACATGTCAAGTTGATTGGCCAGTTAATATGATTATTCTAAACTGATCATTGGCGCTCATTGAGTAAAGGCTTCTAAATGAAGCATAATCCATGGCATCACACAGTTTTGAATATACTGGATTACTTGGACACTTTGTCGTATCTATTTATGTCTCAAATTTTGTTACAGTGTACAAAATTTAGCTAGCTTAACTTCGGCATTGGATTTGTGTCATTCTGAGGTCAAAATAAAAAGTTATGGACGATTTAGTGCGGACATATCAAGTTGATCGACCAGTTAAAGTGATCATTCTAAACTGATCATAGGTGCTGATTGAGTAAAGGCTTATGAATGAAGCATAAAGCAAGAATAACGGAGTTTGGGATAGTTTGGATTACTTGGACGCTTCGTCATCTCTATTTCTGTCTCAAATTTCTCACAATATAGAAAATCGAGAAAGCTTAACGTGGGCAATTGATGCGTTTCATTCTAAGCTCTAAATCAAGATTATAGACAATTTGTTGCGGATAAGTCTAGTGGATCGGCTAGTTAAAGTGATCATTCTAAACTGATCATTGGTGTCCATTAAGTAAAAGCTTATAAATGAAGTATAAATCATGGCACACAAAGTTTGGGATAGATTGGATTACTTGAACGCTTTGTCGTCTCTCTTTTTGTCTCAAAATTTGCAAAATACATAAACCTTAGCTAGTTTAACATGGGCAATTGATTCGTATCATTCTAAGCTCTAAATCAAAAGTTACAGACGATTTAGTGTGGGCATGACAAGTTCATCGGCCTGTTAAAGAGATCATTTTAAACTGATCACTGGTGCTCATTGAGTATGGGCTTATAAATGAAGTATAAAGCAGAGATCATATAGTTTGGGATAGATTGGATTACTTGTATCCTTCGTCGTCTCTATTTGTATCTAAAATTTTGACACAATATAGAAAGTCGAGAAAGCTTAACGTGGGCATTGGATTCGTGTCATTTTTAGCTCTAAATCAATAGTTACGGACGATTTCATGCGTACATGTGAAGTTGATCGGATAGATAATATGATTATTCTGAACTGATCATTGGTGCTCATTGAATAAAGGCTTATAAATGAAGCATAATGCATGGCATCGTAGAGCTTGGGATAGATTGAATTATTTGGACACTTTGTCGTATCTAGTTATGTCTCAAATGTTTTTACGACATAGAAAATTGAGCTAGAATAACGTGGGCATTGGATATTGTCATACTGAGCTCAAAATCAAAAGTTACAGACGATTTAGTGCGTACATGTCAAGTTGATCAGACAATCAATATGTTTATTCTGAACTGATCATTGGTGCTTATTCCGTAAAGGCTTATAAATGAAGCATAATGCATGGCATCACACAGTTTTGGATAGATTGGATTACTTGGCGCTTTGTTGTCTCTATTGCTGTTTCAAATTTTGTTAAAATATAGAAAAATTTATCTAGCTTAACATGGGCATTGGATTCGTGTTATTCGGAGCTCAAACTAAAAAGTTATGGATGATTTAGTGCGGATATGTCAAGTTGATCGGCCATTTAATATGATTATTTTAAACTTATAATTGGCGCTCATTGAGTAAAGGTTTCTAAATGAATCATAATCTATGACATCATACAGTTTTGGATAGATTGGATTACTTGGACTCATTTTCGTATCAATTGCTATCTCAAATTTTCTTAGCACATAGATATTTGAGCTAGATTAACTTGGGCATTGGATTGGTGTCATTCTGATCTCTAAATCAAAAGTTACAGACGATTTAGTGCGGACATATCAAGTTGATCGGCCAGTTAAAGTGATCATACTAAACTGATCATTGGTTCTGATTGAGTAAAGGCTTACAAAATGAAGCATAAACCATGGATAACGCAGTTTGGGATAGATTGGATTACTTGAACGCTTTTTCGTCTCTATTTCTGTCTCAAATTTTCTCACAATATAGAAAATTGAGAAAGTTTAACGTGGGCATTGGATGCGTTTCATTCTATGCTCTAAATCAAGAGTTATGGACGATTTGTTGCGCATAAGTCAAGTTGATCGGCTAGTTAAAGTGATCATTCTAAACTGATCATTGGTGCCCATTAAGTAAAAGTTTATAAATGAAATAAACCATGGCATCACAAAGTTTGGGATAGATTGGATTAGTTGGAGGTTTTGTCGTATCTCTTTCAGCCCCAAATTTTGCAAAATATATAAACTTTAGCTAGCGTAACGTGGGCAATTGATTCGTGTCATTCTGAGCTCTAAATCAAAAGTTACGGACGATTAAGTGTGGACATGTCAAGTTGATCGGCCAGATAATATGATTATACTACACTGATCATTGGCGCTCATTGAGTAAAGGCTTCTACATGAAGCATAAGCCATGGCATCACACAGTTTTGGATATACTGGATTACTTGGACGCGTTGTCGTCTTTATTTCGGTCTCAAATTTTGAAAAAGTATAGAAAATTAAGCTAGCATAACTTGGGCAACGGATTCGTGTCATTCTGCGCTCTAAATCAAAAGTTACGGGCAATTTAGTGTGGACATGTCAAGTTGATCGGCCATTTAATATGATTATTCTAAACTGATCATTGGTGCTATTGAGTAAAGGCTTCTAAATGACGTATAAATAATGGCATCACACAATTTTGGATAGATTGGATTATTTGGCGCTTTGCCATCTCTATTGCTGTCTCAAATATTTTTTTAAACATAGAACATTTATCTAGCTTAACATGGGCATTGGATTCGTGTAATTCTGAGCTCATAATCAAAAGTTACGAACGATTTAGTGTAGACATGTCAAGTTGATCGGCCAGTTAATATGATTATTCTAAATCAATTATTGGCGCTCATTGAGTAAAGGCTTCTAAATGAAGCATAATCCATGGCATCACATAGTTTTTGATATACTGGATTACTTGGACGCTTTGTCGTATCTATTTTTGAATCAAATTTTGTTACAATATAGAAAATTTAGCTAGCTTAACTTCGGCATTGGATTTGTGTCATTCTAAGCTCTAAATAAAAAGTTACAGACGATTTAGTGCTGACATATCAAGTTGATCGGCCTGTTAAAGTGATCATTCTAAACTGATCATTGGTGTTGATTGAGTAAAGGCTTATAAATGAAGCATAAAGCAAGGATAATGGAGTTTGGGATAGTTTGGATNCCATTTAATATGATTATTCTAAACTGATCATTGGTGCTCATTGAGTAAAGGCTTCTAAATGAAGTATAAATTATGGCATCACACAATTTTGGATAGATTGGATTATTTGGCACTTTGCCATCTCTATTGTTGTCTCAAAATTTTGTTAAAATATAGAACATTTATCAAGCTTAACATGGGCAATGGATTCGTGTAATTCTAAGCTCATTATAAAAAGTTACGAACGATTTAGTGTGGAAATGTCAAGTTGATCGGCCAGTTAATATGATTATTCTAAATCAATTATTGGTGCTCATTTAGTAAAGGCTTCTAAATGAAGCATAATCCATGGCATCACACAGTTTTGGATATACTGGATAACTTGGACGCTTTTTCGTATCTATTTATGTCTCAAATTTTGTTACAATTTAGAAAATTAAGCTAGTTTAACTTGGGCATTGGATTCGTGTCATTCTGAGCTCTAAATCAAAAGTTACGGACCATTTAGGGCGGACATGTCAAGTTGATCGGCCAGTTAATATGATTATTCTAAACTGATCATTGGAGCTCATTGAGTAAAGGCTTCTAAATGAAGCATAATCCATGGCATCACACAGTTTTGAATATACTGGATTACTTGGACGCTTTGTCGTAACTATAGCTAGTTTAACGTGGGCAATTGATTCGTGTCATTTTAAGCTCCAAATCAAAAGTTACAGACAATTAGTGCAAGCATGACAAGTTGATCGGCCAGTTAAAGAAATCATTTTAAACTGATCACTGGTGCTCATTGAGTAAAGGCTTATAAATGAAGCATAAAGCATGGATCACGTAGTTTGGGATAGATTGGATTACTTGTATGCTTTGTCGTTTCTATTTGTATCTCAAATTTCGACACAATATAGAAAATTGAGAAAGCTTAACGTGGGCATTGGATTCTTGTCATTCTTAGCTCTAAATCAAGAGTTACGGACGATTTCATGCGTACATGTCAAGTTGATTGGCCAGTTAATATGATTATTCTAAACTGATCATTGGCGCTCATTGAGTAAAGGCTTCTAAATGAAGCATAATCCATGGCATCACACAGTTTTGAATATACTGGATTACTTGGACGCTTTGTCGTATCTATTTATGTCTCAAATTTTGTTACAATATAAAAAATTAAACTAGCTTAACTTGGGCATTGGATTCGTGTCATTCTGAGCTCCTAATCAAAAGTTACGGACGATTTAGTGCGGACATGTCAAGTTGATCGGTCAGTTAATATGATTATTCTAAACTGATCGTTGGTGCTCATTGAGTAAAGGCTTCTAAATGAAGCTTAATCCATGGCATCACACAGTGTTGGATATATTGGATTACTTAGACGCTTTGTCGTATCTATTTTTGTCTCAAATTTTGTTACAATGTAGAAAATTTAGCTAGCTTAACTTCGGCATTGGATTTGTGTCATTCTGAGGTCAAAATAAAAAGTTACGGACGATTTAGTGCGGACATATCAAGTTGATCGGCCAGTTAAAGTGATCATTCCAAACTGATCATAGGTGCTGATTGAGTAAAGGCTTATAAATGAAGCATAAAGGAAGGATAACGGAGTTTGGGATAGTTTGGATTACTTGGACGCTTCGTCATCTCTATTTCTGTCTCAAATTTCTCACAATATAGAAAATCGAGAAAGCTTAACGTGGGCAATTGATGCGTTTCATTCTAAGCTCTAAATCAAGATTATAGACGATTTGTTGCGGATAAGTCTAGTGGATCGGCTAGTTAAAGTGATCATTCTAAACTGATCATTGGTGTCCATTAAGTAAAAGCTTATAAATGAAGTATAAATCATGGTATCACAGAGTTTGGGATAGATTGGATTACTTGAACGCTTTGTCGTCTCTCTTTTTGTCTCAAAATTTGCACAATACATAAACCTTTGCTAGTTTAACATGGGCAATTGATTCGTGTCATTCTAAGCTCTAAATCAAAAGTTACAGACGATTTAGTGTGGGCATGACAAGTTGATCCGCCTGTTAAAGAGATCATTTTAAACTGATCACTGGTGCTCATTGAGTATGGGCTTATAAATGAAGCAGAAAGCATAGATCATGTAGTTTGGGATAGATTGGATTACTTGTATCCTTTGTCGTCTCTATTTGTACCTCAAATTTTGACACAATATAGAAAATCAAGAAAGCTTAACGTGGGTATTGGATTCGTGTCATTTTTAGCTCTAAATCAATAGTTACGGACGATTTCATGCGTAGATGTGAAGTTGATCGGATAGTTAATATGATTATTCTAAACTGATCATTGGTGCTCATTGAGTAAAGGCTTATAAATGAAGCATAATGCATGGCATCGTAGAGCTTGGGATATATTGAATTATTTGGACGCTTTGTCGTATCTAGTTATGTCTCAAATGTTTTTACGACATTGAAAATTGAGCTAGAATAACGTGGGCATTGGATATTGTCATACTGAGCTCAAAATCAAAAGTTACAGACGATTTAGTGCGTACATGTCATGTTGATCAGACAATCAATATGTTTATTCTGAACTGATCATTGGTGCTTATTCCGTAAAGGCTTATAAATGAAGCCTAATGCATGGCATCACACAGTTTTGGATAGATTGGATTACTTGGCGCTTTGTTGTCTCTATTGCTGTTTCAAATTTTGTTAAAATATAGAAAATTTATCTAGCTTAACATGGGCATTGGATTCGTGTTATTCGGAGCTCAAACTAAAACGTTACGGACGATTTAGTGCGGATATGTCAAGTTGATCGGCCATTTAATATGATTATTTTAAACTTATAATTGGCGCTCATTGAGTAAAGGCTTCTAAATGAATCATAATCTATGACATCATACAGTTTTGGATAGATTGAATTACTTGGACACATTTTCGTATCAATTGCTATCTCAAATTTTCTTAGCATATAGATAATTGAGCTAGATTAACTTGGGCATTGGATTGGTTTCATTCTGACCTCTAAATCAAAAGTTACGGATGATTTAGCGCGGACATATCAAGTTGATCGGCCAGTTAAAGTGATCATTCTAAACTGATCATTGGTTCTCATTGAGTAAAGGCTTATAAATGAAGCATAAACCATGGATAACGCAGTTTGGGATAGATTGGATTACTTGAACGCTTTTTCGTCTCTATTTCTGTCTCAAATTTTCTCACAATATAGAAAATTGAGAAAGTTTAACGTGGGCATTGGATACGTTTCATTCTATGCTCTAAATCAAGAATTATGGACGATTTGTTGTGCATAAGTCAAGTTGATCGGCTCGTTAAAGTGATCATTCTAAACTGATCATTGGTGCTCATTAAGTAAAAGTTTATAAATGAAATAAATCATGGCATCACAAAGTTTGGGATAGATTGGATTACTTGGAGGTTTTGTCGTATCTCTTTCAGCCCCAAATTTTGCAAAATATATAAACTTTAGCTAGCTTAACGTGGGCAATTGATTCGTGTCATTCTGAGCTCTAAATCAAAAGTTACGGACGATTTAGTGCAGACATGTCAAGTTGATCGGCCAGTTAATATGATTATACTACACTGATCATTGGCGCTCATTGAGTAAAGGCTTCTACATGAAGCATAAGCCATGGCATCACACAGTTTTGGATATACTGGATTACTTCGACGCGTTGTCGTCTTTATTTCGGTCTCAAATTTTGAAAAAGTATAGAAAATGAAGGTAGCATAACTTGGGCATTGGATTCGTGTCATTCTGGGCTCTAAATAAAAAAGTGACGAGCTATTTAGTGTGGACATGTCAAGTTGATCGGCCATTCAATATGATTATTCTAAACTGATCATTGGTGCTATTGAGTAAAGGCTTCTAAATGACGTATAAATAATGGCATCACACAATTTTTGGATAGATTGAATTATTTGGACGCTTTGTCGTATCTAGTTATGTCTTAAATGTTTTTACGACATAGAAAATTGAGCTAGAATAATGTAGGCATTGGATATTGTCATACTGAGCTCAAAATAAAAAGTTACAGACGATTTAGTGCGTACATGTCAAGTTGATCAGACAATCAATATGATTATTCTGAACAGATCATTGGTGCTTATTCCGTAAAGGCTTATAAATGAAGCATAATGCATGGCATCACACAGTTTTGGATTGATTGGATTACTTGGCGCTTTGTCGTCTCTATTGCTCTTTCAAATTTTGTTAAAAATATAGAAAATTTATCTAGCTTAACATGGGCATTGGATTCGTGTTATTCGGAGCTCAAACTAAAACGTTACGGACGATTTTGTGCGGACATGTCAAGTTGATCGGCCAATTAATTTGATTATTCTAAACTTATAATTGGCGCTCATTGAGTAAAGGCTTCTAAATGAATCATAATCTATGTAATCATACAATTTTGGATAGATTGGATTACTTGGACTTATATTCGTATAAATTGCTGTCTCAAATTTTCTTAGCATATGGAAAATAGAGCTAGATTAACTTGGGCATTGGATTCGTGTCATTCTGAGCTCTAAATAAAAAGTTACGGACGATTTAGTGCGGACATAGCAAGTTGATCGGCCAATGAAAGTGACCATTCTAAACTGAGCATTTGTGCTCATTGAGTAAAGGCTTATAAATGAAGCATAAAGCATGGATAACGCAGTTTGAGATAGATTGGATTACTTGGATGCTTTTTGTCTCTATTTCTGTCTCAAATTTTCTCACAATATAGAAAATTGAGAAAGCTTAACGTTGGCAATGGATGCGTTTCATTCGGTGCTCTAAATCAAGAGTTACGGGTGATTTGTTGCGCATAAGTCAAGTTGATCGGCTAGTTAAAGTGATCATTCTAAACTGATCATTGGTGCCCATTAAGTAAAAGCTTATAAATGAAATAAATCATGGCATCACACAGTTTAGAATAGATTGGATTACTTGGAGCCTTTGTTGTCTCTCTTTCTGCCTCAAATTTTGCAAAATATATAAAAGTTAGCTAGCTTAACGTGGGCAATTGATTCGTGTAATTCTAAGCTCAATTTCAAAAGTTACGAACGATTTAGTGTGGAAATGTCAAGTTGGTCGGCCAGTTAATATGATTATTCTAAATCAATTATTGGTGCTCATTTAGTAAAGGCTTCTAAATGAAGCATAATCCATGGCATCACACAGTTTTGGATATACTGGATTACTTGGACGCTTTGTCGTATCTATTTATGTCTCAAATTTTGTTACAATATAGAAAATTAAGCTAGTTTAACTTGGGCATTGGATTCGTGTCATTCTGAGCTCTAAATCAAAAGTTACGGACCATTTAGGGCGGACATGTCAAGTTGATCGGCCAGTTAATATGATTATTCTAAACTGATCATTGGCGCTCATTGAGTAAAGGCTTCTAAATGAAGCATAATCCATTGCATCACACAGTTTTGAATATACTGGATTACTTGGACGCTTTGTCGTAACTATAGCTAGTTTAACGTGGACAATTGATTCGTGTCATTTTAAGCTCCAAATGAAAAGTTACAGACAATTAGTGCAAGCATGACAAGTTGATCGGCCAGTTAAAGAAATCATTTTAAACTGATCACTAATTCTCATTGAGTAAAGGCTTATAAATGAAGCATAAAGCATGGATCACGTAGTTTGGGATAGATTGGATTACTTGTATGCTTTGTCGTTTCTATTTGTATCTCAAATTTTGACACAATATAGAAAATCGAGAAAGCTTAACGTGGGCATTGGATTCTTGTCATTCTTAGCTCTAAATCAAGAGTTACGGACGATTTCATGCGTAAATGTCAAGTTGATTGGCCAGTTAATATGATTATTCTAAACTGATCATTGGCGCTCATTGAGTAAAGGCTTCTAAATGAAGCATAATCCATGGCATCACAAAGTTTTGAATATACTGGATTGCTTGGACGCTTTGTCGTATCTATTTATGTCTCAAATTTTGTTACAATATAAAAAATTAAACTAGCTTAACTTGGGCATTGGATTCGTGTCATTCTGAGCTCCTAATCAAAAGTTACGGACGATTTAGTGCGGACATGTCAAGTTGATCGGTCAGTTAATATGATTATTCTAAACTGATCGTTGGTGCTCATTGAGTAAAGGCTTCTAAATGAAGCTTAATCCATGGCATCACACAGTGTTGGATATATTGGATTACTTAGATGCTTTGTCGTATCTATTTTTGTCTCAAATTTTGTTACAATGTAGAAAATTTAGCTAGCTTAACTTCGGCATTGGATTTGTGTCATTCTGAGGTCAAAATAAAAAGTTATGGACGATTTAGTGCGGACATATCAAGTTGATCGGCCAGTTAAAGTGATCATTCCAAACTGATCATAGCTGCTGATTGAGTAAAGGCTTATAAATGAAGCATAAAGCAAGGATAACGGAGTTTGGGATAGTTTGGATTACTTGGACGCTTCGTCATCTCTATTTCTGTCTCAAATTTCTCACAATATAGAAAAACGAGAAAGCTTAACGTGGGCAATTGATGCGTTTCATTCTAAGCTCTAAATCAAGAATATAGATGATTTGTTGCGGATAAGTCTAGTGGATCGGCTAGTTAAAGTGATCATTCTAAACTGATCATTGGTGTCCATTAAGTAAAAGCTTATAAATGAAGTATAAATCATGGTATCACAGAGTTTGGGATAGATTGGATTACTTGAACGCTTTGTCGTCTCTCTTTTTGTCTCAAAATTTGCACAATACATAAACCTTTGCTAGTTTAACATGGGCAATTGATTCGTGTCATTCTAAGCTCTAAATCAAAAGTTACAGACGATTTAGTGTGGGCATGACAAGTTGATCGGCCTGTTAAAGAGATCATTTTAAACTGATCACTGGTGCTCATTGAGTATGGGCTTATAAATGAAGCAGAAAGCATAGATCATGTAGTTTGGGATAGATTGGATTACTTGTATCCTTTGTCGTCTCTATTTGTACCTCAAATTTTGACACAATATAGAAAATCGAGAAAGCTTAACGTGGGTATTGGATTCGTGTCATTTTTAGCTCTAAATCAATAGTTACGGACGATTTCATGCGTACATGTGAAGTTGATCGGATAGTTAATATGATTATTCTAAACTGATCATTGGTGCTCATTGAGTAAAGGCTTATAAATGAAGCATAATGCATGGCATCGTAGAGCTTGGGATATATTGAATTATTTGGACGCTTTGTCGTATCTAGTTATGTCTCAAATGTTTTTACGACATTGAAAATTGAGCTAGAATAACGTGGGCATTGGATATTGTCATACTGAGCTCAAAATCAAAAGTTACAGACGATTTAGTGCGTACATGTCATGTTGATCAGACAATCAATATGTTTATTCTGAACTGATCATTGGTGCTTATTCCGTAAAGGCTTATAAATGAAGCATAATGCATGGCATCACACAGTTTTGGATAGATTGGATTACTTGGCGCTTTGTTGTCTCTATTGCTGTTTCAAATTTTGTTAAAATATAGAAAATTTATCTAGCTTAACATGGGCATTGGATTCGTGTTATTCGGAGCTCAAACTAAAAAGTTACGGACGATTTAGTGCGGATATGTCAAGTTGATCGGCCATTTAATATGATTATTTTAAACTTATAATTGGCGCTCATTGAGTAAAGGCTTCTAAATGAATCATAATCTATGACATCATACAGTTTTGGATAGATTGGATTACTTGGACTCATTTTCGTATCAATTGCTATCTCAAATTTTCTTAGCATATAGATAATTGAGCTAGATTAACTTGGGCATTGGATTGGTTTCATTCTGATCTCTAAATCAAAAGTTACGGACGATTTAGTGCGGACATATCAAGTTGATCGGCCAGTTAAAGTGATCATTCTAAACTGATCATTGGTTCTCATTGAGTAAAGGCTTATAAATGAAGCATAAACCATGGATAACGCAGTTTGGGATAGATTGGATTACTTGAACGCTTTTTCGTCTCTATTTCTGTCTCAAATTTTCTCACAATATAGAAAATTGAGAAAGTTTAACGTGGGCATTGGATACGTTTCATTCTATGCTCTAAATCAAGAGTTATGGACGATTTGTTGCGCATAAGTCAAGTTGATCGGCTAGTTAAAGTGATCATTCTAAACTGATCATTGGTGCTCATTAAGTAAAAGTTTATAAATGAAATAAATCATGGCATCACAAAGTTTGGGATAGATTGGATTACTTGGAGGTTTTGTCGTATCTCTTTCAGCCCCAAATTTTGCAAAATATATAAACTTTAGCTAGCTTAACGTGGGCAATTGATTCGTGTCATTCTGAGCTCTAAGTCAAAAGTTATGGACGATTTAGTGCAGACATGTCAAGTTGATCGGCCAGTTAATATGATTATACTACACTGATCATTGGCGTTCATTGAGTAAAGGCTTCTACATGAAGCATAAGCCATGGCATCACACAGTTTTGGATATACTGGATTACTTCGATGCGTTGTCGTCTTTATTTCGGTCTCAAATTTTGAAAAAGTATAGAAAATGAAGCTAGCATAACTTGGGCATTGGATTCGTGTCATTCTGGGCTCTAAATAAAAAGTGACGGGCGATTTAGTGTGGACATGTCAAGTTGATCGGCCATTTAATATGATTATTCTAAACGGATCATTGGTGCTATTGAGTAAAGGCTTCTAAATGACGTATAAATAATGGCATCACACAATTTTGGATAGATTGAATTATTTGGACGCTTTGTCGTATCTAGTTATGTCTCAAATGTTTTTACGACATAGAAAATTGAGCTAGAATAATGTAGGCATTGGATATTGTCATACTGAGCTCAAAATAAAAAGTTACAGACGATTTAGTGCGTACATGTCAAGTTGATCAGACAATCAATATGATTATTCTGAACAGATCATTGGTGCTTATTCCGTAAAGGCTTATAAATGAAGCATAATGCATGGCATCACACAGTTTTGGATAGATTGGATTACTTGGCGCTTTGTCGTCTCTATTGCTCTTTCAAATTTTGTTAAAATATAGAAAATTTATCTAGCTTAACATGGGCATTGGATTCGTGTTATTTGGAGCTCAAACTAAAACATTACGGACGATTTTGTGCGGACATGTCAAGTTGATCGGCCAATTAATTTGATTATTCTAAACTTATAATTGGCGCTCATTGAGTAAAGGCTTCTAAATGAATCATAATCTATGTAATCATACAATTTTGGATAGATTGGATTACTTGGACTTATATTCGTATCAATTGTTGTCTCAAATTTTCTTAGCATATGGAAAATTGAGCTAGATTAACTTGGGCATTGGATTCGTGTCATTCTGAGCTCTAAATAAAAAGTTACGGACGATTTAGTGCGGACATAGCAAGTTGATCGGCCAATGAAAGTGATCATTCTAAACTGATCATTGGTGCTCATTGAGTAAAGGCTTATAAATGAAGCATAAAGCATGGATAACGCAGTTTGAGATAGATTGGATTACTTGGACGCTTTTTTTCTCTATTTTTGTCTCAAATTTTCTCACAATATAGAAAATTGAGAAAGCTTAACGTTGGCATTGGATGCGTTTCATTCGGTGCTCTAAATCAAGAGTTACGGGTGATTTGTTGCGCATAAGTCAAGTTGATCGGCTAGTTAAAGTGATCATTCTAAACTGATCATTGGTGCCCATTAAGTAAAAGCTTATAAATGAAATAAATCATGGCATCACACAGTTTAGAATAGATTGGATTACTTGGAGGCTTTGTTGTCTCTCTTTCTGCCTCAAATTTTGCAAAATATATAAAAGTTAGCTAGCTTAACGTGGGCAATTGATTCATGTCATTCTGAGCTCTAAATCAAAAGTTACGGACGATTTGTGCGGACATGTCAAGTTGATCGGCCAGTTAATATGATTATTCTAAACTGATCATTGGCGCTCATTGAATAAAGGCTTCTAAATGAAGCATAAGCCATGACATCACACAGTTTTGGATATACTGGATTACTTGGACGCTTTGTCGTCTTTATTTCAGTCTCAAATTTTGACAAAATATAGAAAATTATGCTGGCATAACTTGGGCATTGGATTTGTGTCATTCTGAGCTCTAAATCAAAAGTTACGGACGATTTAGTGTGGACATGTCAAGTTGATCGGCCATTTAATATGATTATTCTAAACTGATCATTGGTGCTCATTGAGTAAAGGCTTCTAAATGAAGTATAAATTATGGCATCACACAATTTTGGATAGATTGGATTATTTGGCACTTTGCCATCTCTATTGTTGTCTCAAAATTTTGTTAAAATATAGAACATTTATCAAGCTTAACATGGGCAATGGATTCGTGAAATTCTAAGCTCATTATCAAAATTTACGAACGATTTAGTGTGGAAATGTCAAGTTGATCGGCCAGTTAATATGATTATTCTAAATCAATTATTGGTGCTCATTTAGTAAAGGCTTCTAAATGAAGCATAATCCATGGCATCATACAGTTTTGGATATACTGGATTACTTGGACGCTTTGTCGTATCTATTATGTCTCAAATTTTGTTACAATATAGAAAATTAAGCTAGTTTAACTTGGGCATTGAATTCGTGTCATTCTGAGCTCTAAATCAAAAGTTACGGACCATTTAGGGCGACATGTCAAGTTGATCGGCCAGTTAATATGATTATTCTAAACTGATCATTGGCGCTCATTGAGTAAAGGCTTCTAAATGAAGCATAATCCATGGCATCACACAGTTTTGAATATACTAGATTACTTGGACGCTTTGTCGTAACTATAGCTAGTTTAACGTGGGCAATTGATTCGTGTCATTTTAAGCTCCAAATCAAAAGTTACATACAATTAGTGCAAGCATGACAAGTTGATCGGCCAGTTAAAGAAATCATTTTAAACTGATCACTGGTGCTCATTGAGTAAAGGCTTATAAATGAAGCATAAAGCATGGATCACGTAGTTTGGGATAGATTGGATTACTTGTATGCTTTGTCGTTTCTATTTGTATCTCAAATTTCGACACAATATAGAAAATTGAGAAAGCTTAACGTGGGCATTGGATTCTTGTCATTCTTAGCTCTAAATCAAGAGTTACGGACGATTTCATGCGTACATGTCAAGTTGATTGGCCAGTTAATATGATTATTCTAAACTGATCATTGGCGCTCATTGAGTAAAGGCTTCTAAATGAAGCATAATCCATGGCATCACACAGTTTTGAATATACTGGATTACTTGGACGCTTTGTCGTATCTATTTATGTCTCAAATTTTGTTACAATATAAAAAATTAAACTAGCTTAACTTGGGCATTGGATTCGTGTCATTCTGAGCTCCTAATCAAAAGTTACGGACGATTTAGTGCGGACATGTCAAGTTGATCGGTCAGTTAATATGATTATTCTAAACTGATCGTTGGTGCTCATTGAGTAAAGGCTTCTAAATGAAGCTTAATCCATGGCATCACACAGTGTTGGATATATTGGATTACTTAGACGCTTTGTCGTATCTATTTTTGTCTCAAATTTTGTTACAATGTAGAAAATTTAGCTAGCTTAACTTCGGCATTGGATTTGTGTCATTCTGAGGTCAAAATAAAAAGTTACGGACGATTTAGTGCGGACATATCAAGTTGATCGGCCAGTTAAAGTGATCATTCCAAACTGATCATAGGTGCTGATTGAGTAAAGGCTTATAAATGAAGCATAAAGCAAGGATAACGGAGTTTGGGATAGTTTGGATTACTTGGACGCTTCGTCATCTCTATTTCTGTCTCAAATTTCTCACAATATAGAAAATCGAGAAAGCTTAACGTGGGCAATTGATGCGTTTCATTCTAAGCTCTAAATCAAGATTATAGATGATTTGTTGCGGATAAGTCTAGTGGATCGGCTAGTTAAAGTGATCATTCTAAACTGATCATTGGTGTCCATTAAGTAAAAGCTTATAAATGAAGTATAAATCATGGTATCACAGAGTTTGGGATAGATTGGATTACTTGAACGCTTTGTCGTCTCTCTTTTTGTCTCAAAATTTGCACAATACATAAACCTTTGCTAGTTTAACATGGGCAATTGATTCGTGTCATTCTAAGCTCTAAATCAAAAGTTACAGACGATTTAGTGTGGGCATGACAAGTTGATCGGCCTGTTAAAGAGATCATTTTAAACTGATCACTGGTGCTCATTGAGTATGGGCTTATAAATGAAGCAGAAAGCATAGATCATGTAGTTTGGGATAGATTGGATTACTTGTATCCTTTGTCGTCTCTATTTGTACCTCAAATTTTGACACAATATAGAAAATCGAGAAAGCTTAACGTGGGTATTGGATTCGTGTCATTTTTAGCTCTAAATCAATAGTTACGGACGATTTCATGCGTACATGTGAAGTTGATCGGATAGTTAATATGATTATTCTAAACTGATCATTGGTGCTCATTGAGTAAAGGCTTATAAATGAAGCATAATGCATGGCATCGTAGAGCTTGGGATATATTGAATTATTTGGACGCTTTGTCGTATCTAGTTATGTCTCAAATGTTTTTACGACATTGAAAATTGAGCTAGAATAACGTGGGCATTGGATATTGTCATACTGAGCTCAAAATCAAAAGTTACAGACGATTTAGTGCGTACATGTCATGTTGATCAGACAATCAATATGTTTATTCTGAACTGATCATTGGTGCTTATTCCGTAAAGGCTTATAAATGAAGCCTAATGCATGGCATCACACAGTTTTGGATAGATTGGATTACTTGGCGCTTTGTTGTCTCTATTGCTGTTTCAAATTTTGTTAAAATATAGAAAATTTATCTAGCTTAACATGGGCATTGGATTCGTGTTATTCGGAGCTCAAACTAAAACGTTACGGACGATTTAGTGCGGATATGTCAAGTTGATCGGCCATTTAATATGATTATTTTAAACTTATAATTGGCGCTCATTGAGTAAAGGCTTCTAAATGAATCATAATCTATGACATCATACAGTTTTGGATAGATTGAATTACTTGGACACATTTTCGTATCAATTGCTATCTCAAATTTTCTTAGCATATAGATAATTGAGCTAGATTAACTTGGGCATTGGATTGGTTTCATTCTGACCTCTAAATCAAAAGTTACGGATGATTTAGCGCGGACATATCAAGTTGATCGGCCAGTTAAAGTGATCATTCTAAACTGATCATTGGTTCTCATTGAGTAAAGGCTTATAAATGAAGCATAAACCATGGATAACGCAGTTTGGGATAGATTGGATTACTTGAACGCTTTTTCGTCTCTATTTCTGTCTCAAATTTTCTCACAATATAGAAAATTGAGAAAGTTTAACGTGGGCATTGGATACGTTTCATTCTATGCTCTAAATCAAGAATTATGGACGATTTGTTGTGCATAAGTCAAGTTGATCGGCTCGTTAAAGTGATCATTCTAAACTGATCATTGGTGCTCATTAAGTAAAAGTTTATAAATGAAATAAATCATGGCATCACAAAGTTTGGGATAGATTGGATTACTTGGAGGTTTTGTCGTATCTCTTTCAGCCCCAAATTTTGCAAAATATATAAACTTTAGCTAGCTTAACGTGGGCAATTGATTCGTGTCATTCTGAGCTCTAAATCAAAAGTTACGGACGATTTAGTGCGGACATGTCAAGTTGATCAGCCAGTTAATATGATTATACCACACTGATCATTGGCGCTCATTGAGTAAAGGCTTCTACATGAAGCATAAGCCATGGCATCACACAGTTTTGGATATACTGGATTACTTCGACGCGTTGTCGTCTTTATTTCGGTCTCAAATTTTGAAAAACTATAGAAAGTGAAGCTAGCATAACTTGGGCATTGGATTCGTGTCATTCTGGGCTCTAAATAAAAAGTGACGGGCGATTTAGTGTGGACATGTCAAGTTGATCGGCCATTTAATATGATTATTCTAAACTGATCATTGGTGCTATTGAGTAAAGGCTTCTAAATGACGTATAAATAATGGCATCACACAATTTTGGATAGATTGGATTATTTGGCGCTTTGCCATCTCTATTGCTGTCTCAAATATTTTTTAAAATATAGAACATTTATCTAGCTTAACATGGGCATTGGATTCGTGTAATTCTGAGCTCATAATCAAAAGTTACGAACGATTTAGTGTGGACATGTCAAGTTGATCGGCCAGTTAATATGATTATTCTAAATCAATTATTGGCGCTCATTGAGTAAAGGCTTCTAAATGAAGCATAATCCATGGCATCACATAGTTTTGGATATACTAGATTACTTGGACGCTTTGTCGTATCTATTTTTGACTCAAATTTTGTTACAATATAGAAAATTTAGCTAGCTTAACTTCGGCATTGGATTTGTGTCATTCTAAGCTCTAAATAAAAAGTTACAGACGATTTAGTGCGGACATATCAAGTTGATCGGCCTGTTAAAGTGATCATTCTAAACTGATCATTGGTGCTGATTGAGTAAAAGGCTTATAAATGAAGCATAAAGCAAGGATAATGGAGTTTGGGATAGTTTGGATTACTTGGACGCTTCGTCGTCACTATTTCTGTCTCAAATTTCTCACAATATAGAAAATCGAGAAAGCTTAAAGTGGGCAAATGATGCGTTTCATTCTAAGCTCTAAATCAAGATTACAAATGATTTGTTGCGGATAAGTCTAGTGGATCGGCTAGTTAAAGTGATCATTCTAAACTGATCATTGGTGTCCATTAAGTAAAAGCTTATAAATGAAGTATAAATCATGGTATCACAGAGTTTGGGATAGATTGGATTACTTGGACGCTTTGTCGTCTCTCTTTTTGTCTCAAAATTTGCAAAATACATAAACCTTAGCTAGTTTAACATGGGCAATTGATTCGTGTCATTCTAAGCTCTAAATCAAAAGTTACAAACGATTTAGTGTGGGCATGACAAGTTGATCAGCCAGTTAAAGATATCATTTTAAACTGATCACTGGTGCTCATTGAGTAAAGTAAATGAAGCATAAAGCATAGATCACGTAGTTTGGGATAGATTGGATTACTTGTATGCTTTGTCGTCTCTATTTGTATCTCAAATTTTGACACAATATAGAAAATCGAGAAAGCTTAACGTGGGCATTGGATTCGTGTCATTTTTAGTTCTAAATCAAGAGTTACGGACGATTTCATGCGTACATGTCAAGTTCATCGGCCAGTTAATATGATTATAACTGATCATTGGTGCTCATTGAGTAAAGGCTTATAAATGAAGCATAATGCATGGCATCATACAGTATTGGATAGATTGGATTACTTGGCTCTTTGTCATATCTATTGCTGTCTCATATTTTGTAACAATATAGAAACCTGAGCTAGCTTAATGTGGGCATTGGATTCGTGTCATTCTGAGCTCAAAATCAAAAGTTACGGACGATTGAGTGCGGACATGTCAAGTTTATCGGATAGTTAATATGATTATTCTATACTGATCACTGGTGCTCATTGAGTAAAGGCTTATAAATAAAGCATAATGCATGTCATCACATAGTTTTGGATAGATTGGATTACTTGGATGCTTTGTCGTTTCTAGTTCTTGTAACGATATAGAAAATCGTGAAACCTTAATGTCGGCATTGGATTCGTGTCATTATGAGATCTAAATTAAAAGTTACAGACGATTTAGTGCGGATGAGTCAAGTTGATCGGCTAGTTAAAGTAATTATTCTAAACTGATCATTGGTGCTCATTAAGTAAAAGCTTATAAATGAAGCATAAAGCATGGCATCACGCTGTTTGGGATAAATTGAATTACTTAGACGCTTTGTCTTCTCGATTATTGTCTCAAATTTTGTCAAAATATAGAAACTTTAGCAAGGTTAACGTGGGCATTGGATTCGTGTCATTTTGATCTCAAAATCAAACGTTACAGACGATTTAGTATGAACATGTCAATTTGATTGGACAGTTAATATGATAATTTTAAACTCATGATTGGTGCTTATTGAGTAAAGGCTTATAAACGAAGCATAATGCATGGCATCACAGAGTTTCGGATAGATTGGATTAGTTGGATACTTGGTCTTATCTAATTTTGTGTCAAATTTTGTCAGAATATAGAAAGTTGAGCTACCTTAACATGGGCATTGGATTCGTGTCATTCGGAGCTCAAAATCAAAAGTTACGAACGATTGTGTGTGGACATGTCAAGTTGATTGGCCAATTAATACGATTATTCTAAACTGATCATTGGTGCTCATTGAGTAAAGTCGTATAAATGAAGATTTATGCATGCCATCACACAGTGTTGGATAGATTGGATTACTTGAACGCCTTTTCGCCTCTATTTCTGTCTCAAATTTTGCAAAATATAGAAAATTTAGCCAGTTTAACGTCGGCAACGGATTCGTGTTATTCTAAGCTTTAAATAAAAAGTTAGAGATGATTTAGTGCGGACTTATCCAGTTGATCGGCCAAATATTATGATTATTCTAAACTGAACATTGGTGCTCATTAAGTAAAGGCTTATAAATGAAGCATAATGCATGGCATCACACAGTTTTAGATAGATTGGATTAATTGGGCGCTTTTTCGTATCTATTTCGGTATCAAATTTTGTTACTTGGATGCTTTGTCGTCTCTATTTCTATCTCAAATTTTGTCACAATATAGAAAATCGAGAAAGCTTAACGTGGGCATTAGATTCGTGTCATTGTGAGCTTTAAATCAAAAATATGGACAATTTAGTGCAGACATGTTAAGTTGATCGGGTAGTTAAAGTGATCATTCTAAAAAGATCATTTGTGCTCATCGAGTAAAGGCTTATAATTGAAGCATAAAATATGGATCACACAATTTGGGATAGATTGGATTACTCTGAAGCTTTTTCGTCTCTATTTCTTTCTCGAATTTTGTCACATAATAGAAAATCGAGAAAGCTTAACATGGGCATTGGATTCGTGTCATTCTGAGCTCAGAATCAAGAGTTACGGGCGATTTATTGCGGACAAGTCAAGTTGATCGGCTAGTTAAAGTGATCATTCTAAACTGATCATTGGTGCTTATTAAGTAAAAGCTTATTAATGAAGTATAAAGCATGGCATCATGTTTTGAGATAGATTGGATCACTTGGACACTTTGTTTTATCTATTTCTGTATCAAAAATTCCAAAATATAGAAAATTTAGCTAGATTAACGTGGGCATTGGAATCGTGTCAGTCTGATCTCTAATTTGAAAGTTACAGATGATTTAGTGCGGACATGTCAAGTTGATCAGCTAGTTAATATGATTATTGTAAACTGATCATTGCTGCTCATTGAGTAAGGGCTAATAAATGAAGCATAATGCATGGCATCACACAGTTTTGTATAGATTGGATTACTTGGACACTTTGTCGCCTCTATTTCTTTCTCAGATTTTGTTAAAATATAGAAAATTTATCTAGTTTAACATGGGCATTGGATTCGTATTCTGAGCTCAAACTCAAAAGTTACAAACGATTTAGTGTGGACATGTCAAGTTGATCAGTCAGTTAATATGATTATTATAAACTGATCATTCGTGCTTATTGAGTAAAGGCTTATAAATGAAGCATAATGAATGAGATTAGACAATTTCGGATAGATTGGATTATTTGGATGCTTTGTCTTATTTAATTCTTTGTCTAATTTTGTCAAAATATAGAAAATTGAGCTACCTTAACGTGCGCATTGGGTTCGTGTCATTCGGAGCTCAAAATCAAAAGTTACGGACGATTGTGGGCGGACATGTCAGTTAATTGGCCAGTTAATATGATTATTCTAAACTGATCATTGCTGCTTATTGAGTAAAGTCTTATAAATGAAGAATTATGCATGCCATCACACAGTGTTGGATAGATTGGATTACTTGAACGCTTTTTCACCTCTATTTTTGTCTCAAATTTTGAAAAATATAGAAAATTTAGCTAGTTTAACGTGGGCAACGGATTTTTGTTATTCTAAGCTCTAAATCAAAAGTTAGAGACGACTTAGTGCGGGCTTATCAAGTTGATCGGCCAATTAATATGATTATTCTAAACTGAACATTGGTGCTCATTAAGTAAAGGCTTATGAAGGAAGCATAATGCGTGACATCACACAGTTTTGGATAGATTGGATTAATTGGACGCTTTGTCGTATCTATTTTGGTATCAAATTTTCTTACAATATCAAAAATTGAGCTAGCTTGACGTGGGCATTGGATTCGTGTCATTTTGAGCTCCAAATCAAAAGTTACGGATTATTTAGTGCGGATATGACAGCTTGATCGGCCAATTAAAATGATTATTCTAAACTTATCATTCGTGCTCAATGAGTAAAGGCTTATAAATGAAGCATTAAACAGGGATCATGCAGTTTGGAACAGATTGGATTACTTGGGTGCTTTGTCGTCTCTATTTCTATCTCCAATTTTGTCACAATATAGAAAATCAAGAAAGCTTAACGTGGGCATTAGATTCGTGTCATTGTGAGCTTTAAATCAAAAGTAATTGACAATTTAGTGCAGACATGTTAAGTTGATCGGGCAGTTAAAGTGATCATTCTAAAAAGATCATTGGTGCTCATCGAGTAAAGGCTTATAATTGAAGCATAAAATATGGATCACACAATTTGGGATAGATTGGATTACTCTGAAGCTTTTTCGTCTCTATTTCTTTCTCGAATTTTGTCACATAATAGAAAATCGAGAAAGCTTAACATGGGCATTGGATTCGTGTCATTCTGAGCTCTGAATCAAGAGTTACGGGCGATTTATTGCGGACAAGTCAAGTTGATCGGCTAGTTAAAGTGATCATTCTAAACTGATCATTGGTGCTTATTAAGTAAAAGCTTATTAATGAAGTATAAAGCATGGCATCATGGTTTGACATAGATTGGATCACTTGGACACTTTGTTTTATCTATTTCTGTATCAAAAATTCCAAAATATAGAAAATTTAGCTAGATTAACGTGGGCATTGGAATCGTGTCAGTCTGATCTCTAAATTGAAAGTTACAGACGATTTAGTGCGGACATGTCAAGTTGATCAGCTAGTTAATATGATTATTGTAAACTGATCATTGCTGCTCATTGAGTAAGGGCTAATAGATGAAGCATAATGCATGGCATCACACAGTTTTGTATAGATTGGATTACTTGGACACTTTGTCGTCTCTATTTCTTTCTCAGATTTTGTTAAAATATAGAAAATTTATCTAGTTTAACATGGGCATTGGATTCGTATTCTGAGCTCAGATTCAAAAGTTACAAACGATTTAGTGTGGACATGTCAAGTTGATCAGTCAGTTAATATGATTATTATAAACTGATCATTCGTGCTTATTGAGTAAAGGCTTATAAATGAAGCATAATGATTAGATTAGACAATTTCGGATAGATTGGATTATTTGGATGCTTTGTCTTATCTAATTCTTTGTCTAATTTTGTCAAAATATAGAAAATTGAGCTACCTTAACGTGCGCATTGGGTTCGTGTCATTCGGAGCTCAAAATCAAAAGTTACGGACGATTGTGGGCGGACATGTCAGTTAATTGGCCAGTTAATATGATTATTCTAAACTGATCATTGCTGCTTATTGAGTAAAGTCTTATAAATGAAGAATTATGCATGCCATCACACAGTGTTGGATAGATTGGATTACTTGAACGCTTTTTCACCTCTATTTTTGTCTCAAATTTTGAAAAATATAGAAAATTTAGCTAGTTTAACGTGGGCAACGGATTTTTGTTATTCTAAGCTCTAAATCAAAAGTTAGAGACGACTTAGTGCGGGCTTATCAAGTTGATCGGCCAATTAATATGATTATTCTAAACTGAACATTGGTGCTCATTAAGTAAAGGCTTATGAAGGAAGCATAATGCGTGACATCACACAGTTTTGGATAGATTGGATTAATTGGACGCTTTGTCGTATCTATTTTGGTATCAAATTTTCTTACAATATCAAAAATTGAGCTAGCTTGACGTGGGCATTGGATTCGTGTCATTTTGAGCTCCAAATCAAAAGTTACGGATTATTTAGTGCGGATATGACAGCTTGATCGGCCAATTAAAATGATTATTCTAAACTTATCATTCGTGCTCAATGAGTAAAGGCTTATAAATGAAGCATTAAACAGGGATCATGCAGTTTGGAACAGATTGGATTACTTGGGTGCTTTGTCGTCTCTATTTCTATCTCCAATTTTGTCACAATATAGAAAATCAAGAAAGCTTAACGTGGGCATTAGATTCGTGTCATTGTGAGCTTTAAATCAAAAGTAATTGACAATTTAGTGCAGACATGTTAAGTTGATCGGGCAGTTAAAGTGATCATTCTAAAAAGATCATTGGTGCTCATCGAGTAAAGGCTTATAATTGAAGCATAAAATATGGATCACACAATTTGGGATAGATTGGATTACTCTGAAGCTTTTTCGTCTCTATTTCTTTCTCGAATTTTGTCACATAATAGAAAATCGAGAAAGCTTAACATGGGCATTGGATTCGTGTCATTCTGAGCTCTGAATCAAGAGTTACGGGCGATTTATTGCGGACAAGTCAAGTTGATCGGCTAGTTAAAGTGATCATTCTAAACTGATCATTGGTGCTTATTAAGTAAAAGCTTATTAATGAAGTATAAAGCATGGCATCATGGTTTGACATAGATTGGATCACTTGGACACTTTGTTTTATCTATTTCTGTATCAAAAATTCCAAAATATAGAAAATTTAGCTAGATTAACGTGGGCATTGGAATCGTGTCAGTCTGATCTCTAAATTGAAAGTTACAGACGATTTAGTGCGGACATGTCAAGTTGATCAGCTAGTTAATATGATTATTGTAAACTGATCATTGCTGCTCATTGAGTAAGGGCTAATAGATGAAGCATAATGCATGGCATCACACAGTTTTGTATAGATTGGATTACTTGGACACTTTGTCGTCTCTATTTCTTTCTCAGATTTTGTTAAAATATAGAAAATTTATCTAGTTTAACATGGGCATTGGATTCGTATTCTGAGCTCAGATTCAAAAGTTACAAACGATTTAGTGTGGACATGTCAAGTTGATCAGTCAGTTAATATGATTATTATAAACTGATCATTCGTGCTTATTGAGTAAAGGCTTATAAATGAAGCATAATGATTAGATTAGACAATTTCGGATAGATTGGATTATTTGGATGCTTTGTCTTATCTAATTCTTTGTCTAATTTTGTCAAAATATAGAAAATTGAGCTACCTTAACGTGCGCATTGGGTTCATGTCATTCGGAGCTCAAAATCAAAAGTTACGGACGATTGTGGGCGGACATGTCAGTTAATTGGCCAGTTAATATGATTATTCTAAACTGATCATTGCTGCTTATTGAGTAAAGTCTTATAAATGAAGAATTATGCATGCCATCGCACAGTGTTGGATAGATTAGATTACTTGAACGCTTTTTCACCTCTATTTTTTGTCTCAAATTTTGAAAAATATAGAAAATTTAGCTAGTTTAACGTGGGCAACGGATTTTTGTTATTCTAAGCTCTAAATCAAAAGTTAGGGATGATTTAGTGCGGGCTTATCAAGTTGATCGGCCAATTAATATGATTATTCTAAACTGAACATTGGTGCTCTTTAAGTAAAGGCTTATAAATGAAGCATAATGCGTGACATCACACAGTTTTGGATAGATTGGATTAATTGGACACTTTGTCATATCTATTTTGGTATCAAATTTTCTTACAATATCAAAAATTGAGCTAGCTTGACGTGGGCATTGGATTCGTGTCATTTTGAGCTCCAAATCAAAAGTTACGGATTATTTAGTGCGGATATGACAGGTTGATCGGCCAATTAAAGTGATTATTCTAAACTTATCATTCGTGCTCAATGAGTAAAGGCTTATAAATGAAGCATTAAACAGGGATCATGCAGTTCGGAACAGATTGGATTACTTTGGTGCTTTGTCGTCTCTATTTCTATCTCCAATTTTGTCACAATATAGAAAATCAAGAAAGCTTAATGTGGGCATTAGATTCGTGTCATTGTGAGCTTTAAATCAAAAGTAATGGACAATTTAGTGCAGACATGTTAAGTTGATCGGGCAGTTAAAGTGATCATTCTAAAAAGATCATTGGTGCTCATCGAGTAAAGGCTTATAATTGAAGCATAAAATATGGATCACACCATTTGGGATAGATTGGATTACTCTGACGCTTTGTCGCCTCTATTTCTTTCTCGATATTTGTCACATAATAGAAAATCCAGAAAGCTTAACATGGACACTGGATTCGTGTCATTCTGAGCTCTAAATCAAGAGTTATGGACGATTTATTGCGGACAAGTCAAGTTGATCTGCTAGTTAAAGAGATCATTCTAAACTGATCATTGGTGCTCATTAAGTAAAAGCTTATTAATGAAGTATAAAGCATGGCATCATGGTTTGAGATAGATTGGATTACTTGGATGCTTTGTCGTCTCTATTTCTATCTCAAATTTTGTCACAATATAGAAAATCGAGAAAGCTTAACGTGCGCATTAGATTCGTGTAATTTTGAGCTTTAAATCAAAAGCTTATTAATGAAGTATAAAGCATGGCATCATGGTTTGAGATAGATTGGATCACTTGGACACTTTGTTTTATCTATTTCTGTATCAAAAATTCCAAAATATAGAAAATTTAGCTAGACTAACGTGGGCATTGGAATCGTGTCAGTCTGATCCCCAAATCAAGCGTTACAGATTATTTAGAGCGGATATGACAAGTTGATCGGCCAATAAAAGTGATTATTCTAAACTTATCATTGGTGCTCAATGAGTATTTGGATGCTTTGTCTTATAAAATTCTTTGTCAAATTTTGTCAAAATATCGAAATCAAATGTTACGGCGATTGTGCGTGGACATGTCAAGTTAATTGGCCAGTTAATATGATTGTTCTGTACTGATCATTGGTGCTCATTGAGTAAAGTCTTATAAATGAATAATTATGCCTGCCATCGCACAGTGTTGGATAGATTGGATTACTTTAACGCTTTTTCGCCTCTATTTCTTTCTCAAATTTTGAAAAATATAGAAAATTTAGCTAGTTTAACATGGGAAACGGATTTGTGTTTTTCTAAGCTCTAAATCAAAAGTTAGAGACGATTTAGTGCGGGGTTATCAAGTTGATCGGCCAATTAATATGATTATTCTAAACTGAACATTGGTGCTCATTAAGTAAAGGCTTATAAATTAAACATAATGCATGGCATCACACAGTTTTGGATAGATTGGATTAATTGGACGATTTGTCGTATCTATTTTGGTATCAAATTTTGTTACAATATAGAAAATTGAGGTAGCTTGAAGTGGGCATTGGATTCGTGTCATTCTGAGCCCCAAATCAAAAGTTACAGATTATTTAGTGCGGATATGACAAGTTGATCGGCCAATTAAAGTGATTATTCTAAACTTATCATTGGTGCTCAATGAGTAAAGGCTTATAAATGAAGCATAAAACATGGTTCATGCAGTTTGGAACAGATTGAATTACTTGGATGTTTTGTCGTCTCTATTTCTATCTCCAATTCTGTCACAATATAGAAAATCGAGAAAGCTTAACGTGGGCATTAGATTCTTGTCATTGTGAGTTTTAAATCAAAAGTAATGGACAATTTAGTGCAGACATGTTAAGTTGTTCGGCAAGTTAAAGTGATCATTCTAAAAAGATCATTGGTGCTCATCGAGTAAAGGCTTATAATTGAAGCATAAAATATGGATCACACAATTTGGGATAGATTGGATTACTCTGACGCTTTGTCGTCTCTATTTCATACTCGAATTTTATCACATAATAGAAAATCGAGAAAGCTTAACATGGACATTGGATTCGTTTCATTCTGAGCTCTAAATCAAGAGTTACGGACGATTTATTGCGGACAAGTCAATTTGATCGGCTAGTTAAAGTGATCATTCTAAACTGATCATTGGTGCTCATTAAGTAAAAGCTTATTAATGAAGTATAAAGCATGGCATCATGGTTTGAGATAGATTGGATTACTTGGACACTTTGTTTTATCTATTTTTGTATCAAATTTTGCAAAATATAGAAAATTTACCTAGATTAACGTGGGCATTGGAATCGTGTCAGTCTGATCTCTAAATCAAAAGTTACAGACGATTTAGTGCGGACATGTCAAGTTGATCGGCCAGTTAATATGATTATTGTAAACTTATCATTGCTGCTCGTTGAGTAAGGGCTTATAATGAAGCATAATGCATGGCATCACACAGTTTTGTATAAATTGGATTACTTGGACACTTTGTCATCTCTATTTCTGTCTCAGATTTTGTTAAAATATAGAAAATTTATCTAGTTTAACATGGGCATTGGATTCGTATTCTGAGCTCAAATTCAAAAGTTACGGACGATTTAGTGTGGACATGTCAAGTTGATCAGTCAGTTAATATGATTATTTTAAACTGATCATTCGTGCTTATTGAGTAAAGGCTTATAAATGATGCATAATGAATGAGATTACACAATTTCGGATAGATTAGATTATTTGGATGCTTTGTCTTATCTAATTCTTTGTCAGATTTTGTCAAAATATCGAAAATTGAGCTACCTTAACGAGTGCATTGGATTGGTGTCATTCGGAGCTCAAAATCAAAAGTAACGGACGATTGTGCGCGGACATGTCAAGTTAATTGGCCAGTTAATATGATTATTCTAAACTGATCATTGGTGCTCATTGAGTAAAGTCTTATAAATGAAGAATTATGCATGCCATCGCACAGTGTTGGTTAGATTGGATTGCTTGAACGCTTTTTCGCCTCTATTTCTGTCTCAAATTTTGAAAAATATAGAAAATTTAGCTAGTTTAACGTGGGCAACGGATTTGTGTTATTCTAAGCTCTAAATCAAAATATAGAGACTATTTAGTGTGGGGTTATCAAGTTGATCGGCCAATTAATATGATTATTCTAAACTGAACATTGGTGCTCATTAAGTAAAGGCTTATAAATTAAGCATAATGCATGACATCACACAGTTTTGGATAGATTGGATTAATTGGAAGATTTGTCGTATCTATTTCGGTATCAAATTTTGTTACAATATAGAAAATTGAGCTAGCTTGATGGGGCATTGGATTCGTGTCATTCTGAGCTCCAAATCAAAAGTTACGGATTATTTAGTGCGGATATGACAAGTTGATCGGCCAATTAAAGTGATTATTCTAAATTTATCATTGGTGCTCAATGAGTAAAGGCTTATAAATGAAGCATAAAACATGGATCATGCAGTTTGGAATAGAATGGATTACTTGGATGCTTTGTCGTCTCTATTTCTATCTCAAATTTTGTCACAATATAGAAAATCGAGAAAGCTTAACGTGGGCATTAGATTTGTGTCATTGTGAGCTTTAAATCAAAAGTAATGGACAATTTAGTGCAGACATGTTAAGTTGATCGGGTAGTTAAAGTGATCATTCTAAAAAGATCATTGGTGCACATAGAGTAAAGGCTTATAATTGAAGCATAAAATATGGATCAAACAATTTGGGATAGATTGGATTACTCTGACGCTTTGTTGTCTCTATTTTTTTCTCGAGTTTTGTCACATAATAGAAAATTGAGAAAGCTTAACATGGGCATTGGATTTGTGTCATTATGAGCTGTAAATCAAGAGTTACAGACGATTTTGTGCGGACAAGTCAAGTTGATCGGCTAGTTAAAGTGATCATTCTAAACTGATCATTGGTGCTCATTAAGTAAAAGCTTATTAATGATGTATAGAGCATGGCATCACGGTTTGGGATAGATTGGATTACTTGGACATTTTCTCTTATCTATTTCTGTATCAACTTTTGCAAAATATAGAAAATTTAGCTAGATTAACGTGGGTATTGGAATCGTGTCATTCTGATCTCTAAATCAAAAGTTACAAATGATTTGGTGCGGACATGTCAAGTTGATCGGTCAGTTCATATGATTATTTTAAACTGATCATTGGTGCTCATGGAGTAAAGGTTTATAAATGAAGCATAATGCATGGCATCACACAGTTTTGTATAGATTGTATTACTTGGACACTTTGTCGTCTCTATTTCTGTCTCAGATTTTGTTAAAATCTAAAAACTTTATCTAGTTTAACATGGGAATTGGATTCGTATTCTGAGCTCAAATTCAAAAGTTACGGACGATTTAGTGTTGACATGTTAAGTTGATCGGCCAGTTAATATGATTATTCTAAACTGATCATTGGTGCTTATTGAGTAAAAGCTTATAAATGAAGCATAATGCATGCCATCATATAGTTTTGGATAGATTGGATTACTTGGACGCTTTGTCGTCTCTATTTTTGCCACAAATTTTGCAAAACATAGAAAATTGAGCTAGATTAATGTGGGCAATGGATTCGTGTTATTCTATGCTCTAAATCAAAAGGTACAGAAGATTTAGTGCGGACATGTGACGTTGATCGGCCAATTAATATGATTATTCTAAACCGATCGCTGGTGGTCATTGAGTAAAGGCTAATAAATGAAGCATAATGCATGGCATCGTGCATTATGGGATAGATTTGATTATTTCGACCCTTTGTCATATCTAATTTTGTGTCAAATTTTGTTACAATATAGAAAATTGAGCTAGCTTAACGTGGGCAATGGATTTGTTTCATTCTGGGACCAAAATCAAAAGTTATGGACGATTTAGTGCGGAAAAGTCAAGTCTATCGGATAATTAATATGATTATTCTAAGCTGATCATTGGTGCTTATTGAGTAAAGGCCTATAAATGAAGAATAATGCATGGCATCACATAGTTTCGGATATATTGGATTACTTGGACGCTTTGTCGTATCTATTCTGGTCTTAAATGTTGTTAGAATATCGATGAGGTAGCTAAACGTGGGCATTGGATTCGTGTTATTCTAAGCTTTAAATTAAAAGTTACGAAACATTTGGTGCAGACATGTCAAGTTGATCAGCTAGTTAATATGATTATTCTAAACTGTTCATTGGTGTTCATTGAGTAAAGGCTTACAAATTAAGCATAATGTATGACATCACACAGTTTCGTATAGATTGGATTACCTGGACACTTTTTCTTCTCTATTTTAGTTTCAGATTTTGCTAAAATATAGAAAATTTATCTAGCTTAACGTGGGCATTGGATTCATGTTATTATGAGCTCAAAAGCAAAAGTTTCGTATGATTTAGTGTGGACATGTCAAGTTTATCTTCCAGTTAAATTGATCATTCTAAACCATCATTGGTGCTCTTTAAGTAAAGGCTTATATATGAAGCATAAAGCAGGGCATCATGCAATTTGGGATAGATTGGATTATTTGGATGCTTTGTCGTCTCTATTCTTGTCTCAAATTCTATCAAAATATAGAACATTTCGCTAGGTTAACATGGGGATTGGATTCTTGTCATTCTGAGCTCAAAATCAAAGGTTGCGGATGATTTAGTGCACACATGTCAAGTTGATCGGCCAGTTAATATGATTATTCTAAAATGATCATTGGTGCTCATTGAGTAAATGCTTCTAAATGAAGCATAATGCATGGCATCACATGGGTTTGGATAGATTGGATTACTTGTATGTTTTGTTGTATCTATTTTAGTCTCAAATTTTGTTACAATATAGAAAATTGAGCTTGCTTAACGTGGGCATTGTATTCGTGTCATTCTAAGCTCTAAATCAAAAATTAGAGACAATTTATTGCGGATATCTCGAGTTAATCGCCCAGTTAAAGTTATCATTCTAAACTGGTAATTGGTGCTCCCTAAGTAAAGGCTTAGAAATGAATCATAAAGCGTGGTATCATGTAGTTCGAGAAAGATTGGATTAGTTGGATGCTTTGTGGTCGCTATTTCTGTCTCAAATTTTGTCAAAATTAAGAAAATTTAGCAAACTTAACGTGGGCATTGGATTCGTGTCATTCTGAGCTTTAAATCAAAAGTTACAGACAATTTAGTGTTGACATATCAAGTTGATCGGCCAGTTGAAGTGATCATTTTAAACTGATCATTGGTGCTCATTAAGTAAATCCTTATAAATGAAGCATAAAGCATGGATCACGCAGTTTGGGATAGGTTGGATTACTTGGACGCTTTGTCATCTCTATTTCTGTCTCAAATTTTGTCACAATTTAAAAATCAAGAAAGGTTAACGTGGGCATTGCATTCGTGTGATTCTGAGCTCTAAATCAAGAGTTACAGACAATTTAGTGCAGACAAGTCAAGTTGATCGACTAGTTAAGGTGATCATTCTAAACTGATCATTGGTGCTCATTAAGTAAAGCTTATAAACGAACTATAATGCATGGCATCAAGCAGTTTGAGATAGATTGGATTACATCGATGCCTTTTCGTCTCTATTTCTGTTTCAAATTTAGCAAAATATAGAAAATTTAGCTAGCTTAACGTGGGCATTGGATTTGTGTCATTCTGAGCTCTATATCAAAAGTTACAAACGATTTTGTGCGGACATGTCAAGTTGATCGGCCAGTTAATATGACTATTCTAAACTGATCATTGGTGCTAATTGAGTAAATGCATATAAATGAAGCATAATGCATGACATCGTGCAGTTTGTGATAGATTGAATTATTTGTACGCTTCGTCGTATTATTCTAAACTGATAATTGGTGCTCACATACTTCGAGGCTTTCTCGTATCTATTGTGTCTCAAATTTTGTTACAATATAGAAAATTGAGCTCGCTTAACGTAGACATTGGATTTGTCATTCTTAGCTCTTAATCAAAACTTACGGACGATTTAGTGCAGACATATCAAGTTTATCGGCCATTTAAAGTTACGATTCTATATTGATCATTGGTGCTCTTTAAGTAAAGGCTAATAAATGAAGCATACAGCTTTGCATTACGCACTTTGGGATAGATTGGATTACTTGGACGCTTTGTCATCTCTATTTCTCTCTCAAATTTTGTGAAAATATAGAAAATTAAGCAAGCTTAAAATGCGCATTGGATTCGTGTCATTTTGAGCAGAAAATCCAAAGTTACGGTTAATTTAGTGAGGACATGTGAAGTTGATCGGCCAGTTAGTATGATTCTAAACTGATCAATGCTGCTCATTTGAAAAGACTTCTAAATGAACCATAATGCATGGCACCACAAAGTTTTGGATATATTTGATTACTTGGAATTTTATCGTATCTATTTTTGTATCAAATTTTGTTACAATATAGAAAATTAAGATTGCTTAGCATGGACATTGGATTCGTGTCATTCTGAGCTCTAAATCAAAAGTTACGTACGATTTGTTGTGGACACGTCAAGTCGATCGGCTAGTTAATATGATTATTCTAAACCGATAATTGTTTCTCATTAAGTAAAGGCTTCTAAATGAAGCATAATACATGGCATCACATAGTTTTGGATATATTGGATTACATGTACATTTTATCGTATCTATTTTTGTCTCAAATATTTTTACAATATGAAAAATTGAGCTAGCTTAACTTGGACATTGGATTTGTGTCATTCTGAGCTCTAAATAAAAACTTACGGACGATTTAGTGCAGATATATCAAGTTGATCGGCCATTTAAAGTTATGATTCTAAACTTATCATTGGTGCTCTTTAAGTAAAGGCTTATAAATGAAGCATACAGAATTGCATCACGCAGTTTGGGATAGATTTGATTACTTGGACGCTTTTTCGTCTCTATTTCTATCTCAAATTTTGCCAAAATATTGAAAATTAAGCAAGCTTAACGTGCCCATTGGATTCGTGTCATTCGGAGCTCAAAATCCAAAGTTACATACAATTTACTGCAGACATGTCAAGTTGATCTGCCAGTTAATATGATTATTCTAAATTGATCATTGGCGCTCATTGAGTAAAGACTTCTAAATGAAGAATAATGCATGGCATCACATAGTTTAGGATATATTTGATTACTTGGACTTTTCTCGTATCTATTTTTGTCTCAAATTTTGTTACAATATATAAAATTAAGCTAGCTTCATGTGGGCGTTGGATTCGTGTCATTCTAAGCTTAAATCAAAAGTTTTAGACGATTTAGTGCGGATATATCAAGTTGATCGGCCAGTTAATATGATTATTCTAAACTGATCATTGGTTCTCATTGGGTAAATGCTTCTAAATGAAGCATACTGCATGTCATCATAGAGTTTTAGATATATTGGATTACCTGGACGCTTTGTCGTATTTTTGTATCAAATTTTGATATAATATAGAAAATTGAGCTAGCTTAATGTGGGCATTGTATTCGTGTCATTCTGCGCTCTAAATCAAAAGTTACGGATGATATACTATGGACATGTCAAGTGGATTGGCCAGTTGAAGTGATCATTTTAAACTGATCATCGGTGCTCATTAAGTAAAGCCTTATAAATGAAGCATAAAGGATGGATCACGCAATTTGGGATAGGTTGGATTACTTGTATGCTTTGTCGTCCCTATTTCTATCTCAAATTATGTCACAATATAAAAAATCAAGAAAGGTTAATGTAGGCATTGCATTCGTGTCATTCTGAGCTCTAAATCAAGAGTTACCGACAATTTAGTGTAGTCAAGTCAAGTTGATCGACTAGTTAAAGTGATCATTCTAAAGTGATCATTGGTATTTATTAAGAAAAAGCTCATAAATGAATTATAAAGCATGATATCACGTAGTTTGAGATAGATTGAATTACATGAATGCTTTTTCGTCTCTATTTCTTTTTCAAATTTTGCAAAATATAGAAAATTTAGCTAGCTTAACGTGGGCATACGATTTGTGTCATCTTGAGCCCTAAATCAAAAGTTAGGAACGATTTAGTGCGGACATGTCAAGTTGATCGGCCAGTTAATATGACTATTCTAAACTGATCATTGGTGCTAGTTGAGTAAAGGAATATAAATGAAGAATAATGCATGGTAACTTGTAGTTTGTGATAGATTGAATAATTTGTACGCTTCGTCGTATCTACTTCTGTCTCAAATTTTGTAACAATATAAAAATTGAATAGCTTAACGTGGGCATTGGATTCGTATAATTTTGAGCTCAAAATCAAAAGTTACGGATGATTTAATGCATACGCGTCAAGTCGATTGGCTAGTTAATATGATTAATCTAAACTGATAATTGGTTCTCATTGAGTAATGGCTTATAAATGAAGCATAATGCATGGCATCACATAGTTTTGGATATATTGGATTACTTGGACGCTTTGTCATATCCATTTGTGTCTCAAATTTTGTTACAATATAGAAAATTGAGCTAGGTTAATGTGGACATTGGATTTGTGTCATTTTGAGCTCTAAATCAAAACTTACAGATGATTTAGTGCAGATATATCGAGTTGATCGGCCATTTAAAGTTATGACTCTAAGCTGATCATTGGTGGTCTTTAAGTAAACGCTTATAATTGAAGCATAAAACATTGCATCACGTAGTTTGGGATAGACTGGATTACTTGGAAGCTTTGTCATCTCTATTTCTGTCCCAAATTTCGTCAAAATATAGAAAATTAAGAAAGCTTAACATGTGCATTTGATTCGTGTTATTCTGAGCTCAAAATCCAAAGTTATGGACGATTTACTGCAAACATATCAACTGTATCGGCCAATTAATATGATTATTCTAAACTGATTAGTGCTGCTCATTGAGTAAAGACTTCTAAATGAACCATAATGCATGGCATCACAAAGTTTTGGATATATTTGATAACTTGGACTTTTATCTTATCTATTTTTGTCTCAAATTTTGTTACATTATAGAAAATTAAGCTAGTTTAACGTGGACATTAGATTTGTTTCATTTGAGCTCTAAATCATAAGTTACGGACGATTTAGTGCAGACATATCAAGTTGATCGGCCAGTTAATATGATTATTCTAAACTGATCATTGGTTCTCATTCAGTAAAGGCTTCTAATGAAGCATAATGCATGGAATCACATTGTTTTGGATATATTGGATTACTTGGACGCTTTGTCGTATCTATTTCAGTCTCAAATTTGTTACAATATAGAAAATTGAGCTAGCTTCACGTGGACATTGGATTTGTGTAATTTTGAGCTCTAAATCAAAACTTGCGAACGATTAAATGCACACATATCAAGTTGATCGGCCATTTAAAGTTATGATTCTAAATTGATCATTGGTGCTCTTTAAGTAAAGGCTTATAAATGAAGTATACAACATTGCGTCACATAGTTTGGGATAGATTGGATTACTTGGACACTTTTGTCATCTCTATTTTGTCTAAAATTTTATCGAAATATAGAAAATTAAGCAAGCTTAACATCCGCATTGGATTCGTATCAATCTGAGCTCAAAATCCTAAGTTATAGATGATTTACTGCGGACATGTCAAGTTTATTGGCCAGAAAATATAATTATTCTAAACTGATCAGTGTTGGTCATTGAGTAAAGACATCTAAATGAACCATTATGCATGGCATCAAAAATATTTGGATATATTTGATAACTTGGACTTTTATCGTATCTATTTTTGTCTCTAATTTTTTTAAAATATAAAACTTAAGCTAGCTTAACGTGGACATTGGAATCGTGTCATTCTGAGCTCTAAAACAAAAGTTGCAGATGATTTAGTGCGGACATATCAAGTTGATCGGCCAGTTAATATGATTATTCTAAACTGATCATTGTTTCTCATTGAGTAAAGGCTTCTCAAAGAAGCATAATGCATGGCATCACATAATTTTGGAAATATTGGATTACTTGGACACTTTGTCATATCTATTTATGTCTCAAATTTTGTTACAATATAGAAACTTGAGCTAGCTTAACTTTTACATTGCATCACGTAGTTCGGGATAGATTGGATTACTTGGACACTTTTTCATCTTTATTTTGTATCAAATTTTGTCAAAATATAGAAAATTATGCAAGCTTAACATTCGCATTGGATTCGTGTCAATCTGAGCTCAAATTCCAAAGTTACGGACGATTTACTGTAGACATGACAATTTCATCGGCCAGTTAATATGATTATTCTAAACTGATCAGTGATGCTCATTGAGTAAAGAATTCTAAATGAAGCATAATGCATGGCATAATACAGTTTTGGATATATTTGATTACTTGGACTTTTGTCGTATCTATTTTTGTCTCAAATTTTGTTACCATATAGAAAATTAAGCTGGCTTAACGTGGGCATTGCATTGGATTCGTTGTCATTCAGAGCTCTAAATCAAAGTTACGGACGATTTAGTGTCGACATATCAAGTCGATCGGCCTGTAAATATGATTATTCTAAACTGATCATTGGTTCTCACTGAGTTAAGCCTTCAAAATGAAGCATAATGCATGGAATCACAGAGTTTTGGATATATTGGTACTTGGACGCTTTGTCGTATCTATATCTGTCTCAAGTTTTGTTAAAATATAGAAAATTGAGCTAGCTTAATGTGGTCATTGTATTCGTGTTATTTTGACTCTAAATCAAAAGTTATATACGATTTATTGCGGACATGTCAAGTTGATCGGCCAGTTAAAGTGATCATTTTAAACTGATCATTGGTCCTCATTGAGCAAAGCCTTATAAATGAAGCAAAATATCGAAAGTTTAGCTAGCTTAACGTGGGCATTGGATTCTTGTAATTCTGAGCTCTATATCAAAAGTTACAAACGATTTTGTGCGGACATGTCAAGTTGATCGGCCAGTTAATATGACTATTCTAAACTGATCATTGGTTCTCATTGAGTAAATGCTTCTAAATGAAGCATAATGCATGTCATTATAGAGTTTTAGATATATTGGATTACTTGGACGCTTTGTCGTATTTTTGTTTCAAATTTTGTTATAATATAGAAAATGGAGCTAGCTTAATGTGGGCATTGTATTCGTGTCATTCTGCGCTCTAAATCAAAAGTTATGGATGATTTACTGCGGACATGTCATGTTGATTGGCCAGTTGAAGTGATAATTTTAAACTGATCATCGGTGCTCATTAAGTAAAGCCTTATAAATGAAGCATAAAGCATGGATCACCCAGTTTGGGATAGGTGAAAGAATATTGAGATTATAGAGGAGAAATGTGAAGAATTGAATCTGAAAACTCAAAGAGAAGTATGAGAAAATGAGAAATGACTTAGACTTATGGAGAAGAATCTCCTAAGAGTATATTCATACATTGAGTCTTTACAGCCCTTTTATAGAGGATTTACAATGTGAACACAAAAGAAAACGAATTCAAACTTGTGGATGAGTTTGAATAGAGGAGGAGCCTGTCAACAACCAATGAGAAGAGAGGAGACAGCATGGGCATGACTGTTTGGTGTGGTTGCCAAGACTGTGTGCAGCATGGGCATGACTGTTTGGTGTGGTTGCCAAGACTGTGTGCAGCATGGGCATGACTTTTCACCTTGATTCTTCTCCCAAGGTAGCTATTTAACCATTTCAACCATGTGGTTAATAATAACCCATCCTTTTTCATTTCCCTTGTTATTCAAACTGAATTTTCGTGCTCACACTTGCCTTGTAGGTCAAGATAGGTCTTATTTGATTTTCCTATGTCAATACTCCCCCTCAAGCTAAAGACTTTGGAATCACCCTAAAGTCTTAAGCTTGGGAACCCAAGGCAACACCTCATTAAAAACCTTATTAAGGAAAACCACTTGGGACAAAACCTTAATAAGGGAAAAAGAGTGTGTTGCTCTTGGATTAGGAGACCTTTGATCATGGGTGTGATAAATCAACAAGCCCAAGTTTGCTAAAGATGTTCTTGCAAACTTTGAGACTTGCTGCCTTTGTGAAGATGTCAGCTAGTTGGTCTTCACTCCTTGTATAACATGGCAGAATGGTTCCATCTTGAACTTTCTCCCTAACCTTATGGCAGTCGATCTCTATGTGCTTGGTCCTCTCGTGAAACACTGAGTTTGAAGCTATGTGAATGGCTGCCTGATTATCACAATGGAAGGTAATTGGCCCTGGTTGTGCAATACCGAAATCTTTCAAGAGTGCTTTGAGCCAAGTTACTTCATTTGTCAGCTTCCTCATAGCCCTATATTCTGCTTCAGCACTAGAACATGATACCACCTTCTGCTTCTTAGTCTTCCAAGTGACTAAGTTCCCACCAACGAAGGTGCAATACCCAGTGGTTGATTTCCTATCCACCCTATCACCAGCCCAATCCGCATCACAATACCCGACAATCTCAGTGTTCCCATTCTTGCCCATCCATATACCTTGACCAGGAGATCCTTTGATGTATCTAAGGATCCTTTCTACCATGCTCCAATGATATACAGTAGGCTTTTGCATATGTTGACTCACTTGATTCACAGCAAAACACAAGTCTGGTCGTGTGAGGGTGAGGTAGATCAGCTTCCCAACTAGTCTCCTATACTGAGAAACATCCTTAAATAACTCATCAGCTTTCTCCCCCTTTCCGTTGACCTTGTAGCCATCTTCAAGAGGAGTTTTGGCCGGTTTAGCCCCAAGCTTTCCCGTGTCTGTCAACAGATCAAGAGCATACTTTCTTTGGGATAGAAAGAGCCCTTCTTGAGACCGACACACTTCAATACCCAAGAAGTACTTCAACTCTCCAAGATCCTTGATGTCAAATGATCTGTTTAAGAAGGCCTTTGTGGACTGAATTCCTTCCTTATCATCTCCTGTGATGATAAGGTCATCCACATAAACCAAGACCGCCACGATTCCTTTGGAGTTTTGACGAGTGAACAAAGTATGATCTGAATGGGATTTCCTAAACCCATTATCAGTAAGTGTGGAGCTTAATTTGTGATACCAGGCCCTTGGTGACTGCTTCAACCCATATATTGCCTTCCTAAGTCTTAGAACCTGTCCCTCTTTGCAAAAATCTTCAAGGCCTGGTGGTGGAGTCATATACACTTCCTCTTCAAGTTCTCCTTGTAGGAATGCGTTCTTGACATCCATTTGCCATAAGTCCCAAGTCAGATTCGTAGCTAGTGAAAGAACAACCCTTACAGTGTGTAGCTTAGCCACCGGTGCAAATGTATCAGTATAGTCCTCTCCATATGTCTGAGTGAAACCTCTTGCAACTAGACGTGCCTTGTACCTTTCTATGTCCCCATTGCTCTTATACTTGATGGTGAACACCCACTTGGAACTCACAGCCTTCTTGCCTTTGGGAAGTTCTTGTATATCCCATGTATGATTCCTTTCCATAGCTCCCTTCTCATCTCTTACTGCATCTAACCATTCTTTCTTGCTCTCAGCTTCTTCATAAGTCCTTGGAATCTGACTTTGTTCAATCTTTCCAAGGAATGCTTGATGACTAGATGGCAAGAGGTCAAGGGAACAAACAGCTTGTATGGGATGAGCCACGGCCTGGTTGTTGTAGAATACCCTAGTGTTCCTAAGTCTAGTACTCCTCCTTAAATGCTGAACAGGTGGTGCAGCCTCCTCTACAACCGTTTCCTCTTCCATTTGGTGAATAGGTTCCTCTATACCCACTTCCAAGTCGTCTTGTTCTTGATTTTGGGCCATAGCTTCTTCTTGGATTGGAGTTGGTTCTTGAGTTACCACCCCTTGTTCATTCTCTTGGGTATCTTGTGAACTACTTAAGGTTCTTGTTTCTTCGTGTCTTGAATCCTTTGGCAGATCATTTCCCAAATGATTCAAGAGAAACCTCAAACTCGTAGCCAAATCAGAAGGTGACCTTGAGAGATCCTTCAATCCTTCCCAATCTTTCTGATCATAATAGCTTTGTTCTTCTATGAACTTGACATCTCTAGACACATATGTCCTGTTGTTGCTCGGATCATAGCACTTATAACCCTTTTGTGTTGTCGAATATCCAAGGAACATACACTTGATGCTCTTTGCCTCCAACTTGTTTCTTAGATCACCTGGAACATACACAAAGCACACACACCCAAATACACGTAAATGATCAATGGAAGGTTTAGTTTTATTGAGTACCTCAAATGGGGATATATCTTGCAAGACTTTGGTTGGAATCCGATTGATGAGGTAGCAAGCAACCAAGACTGCATCTCCCCAAAAACTTTTAGGAACATTGGTATGAAACATCATGGATCTTGCTACTTCCATTAAGTGTCGGTTCTTCCTTTCAGCAACTCCATTTTGTTGTGGTGTGTGTGGACAGCTAGTTTGATGTAGTATTCCATGTTTGTTTAGATGAGCTTTGAATCTTTGACTTGTGTATTCCCCTCCATTATCTGATCTTAACACTTTGATCTTGGCATTGAATTGATTAGTAACATAATTATGAAAGTTTATAAATGCCTCATAAACCCTATCTTTAGATGGAAGTAATGTAACCCATGTATATTTCGATTTCTCATCTATAAAGGTCACAAAGTATTTATTCCTATCTCTAGACATGTAAGGTGAGGTCCAAACATCGGAATGTACTAAATCAAAGCAATGCTCATAAATTGTAGACGATTTAGGGAAAACAACACGACAATGTTTGCCAAGGATACAAGCCTCACAAACTGAGTGATCATAAGCGACATTAGGAATTATTAAGCTTAAAGCACGAGCATGAGGATGTCCTAATCTAGCATGCCATAAGACATCTTTATTAGCAAAAACACAGGATTTGAAAGCTAAGGAATCCAAATTGCTTGGAGGGTCTTCAAGAACATAGAGCTCATCTTGAGTTACACCACCTCCAAGTATCTTACCACTCTTAATATCCTGAAAGTAAACATTGTTAGGCCCAAATGTAACATTGCAATTGAGGTCTTTAGTAGCCTTTTTGACAGAAACTAGATTAGACTTAAATTTAGGTACAAAGAATGCATTAGTTTCTTTGTCAAATAGTCTTAATTTTCCGGTTCCTTCAATTGGAATACCCTTACCATCAGCTATAGTTACTTGTCCTAGACATGGTTCAATGTTCTTTAACAACCTAGCATTGCTAATCATATGGTGAGAAGCACCTGAATCCACTACCAACTTATGATCTGGTTTATCAAGCGATTTATGGGAGTAGAGTGTGATACCGGAGAGTTTTGAGGCATAGGCCTTGATGAGATCCTCCAAGTCACTCTTCTTAACATACTCCATGGATACATTCATAGCTAGCTCCCCTCCTTGGTTGGATGAACTTGCCGGTTCAGTCGCAACCATTTGAGAGATGTTAGCCTTTGAATCCTTGAACCGGTTTGGCTTGAGATGAGGATGAAGTATCCAGCACTTGTCCTTGATGTGGCCATTCCTCTTACAATGCTCACACATCACACTCTTCCTATCCTCTTGCTTAAACACGCTTTTGTTGGCCATGACTAGTTCTCCTTTACCACCAAACAAACCAATGTTGCCTTGCTCCCTTTGAATCCGTGAGCACACCTCTTCGAAATCAGGGAGTTTTGGCTCTCTCAGGATGGACTTAATCACATCCTTAAAGGCTGGATTTAGGTTGAGAAGGAGCCCAAATATCTTGTCTTGTTCCTTCCTTTCATTAAGCACCTTTGGATCCATAGAACTTGGTCTCAACATGTCAAGCTCGGACCATGTTGACTGGAACTTGCCCAGGAATTTTGTGAACTCCATATCCTCTTGGTGTAGATCATTGAGAGCCTTCTTAACCTCATACACACGGCTGAGGTTTGAAACATCCCCATACACCCTCTTGAGAGTGTCCCAAAGAGACTTGGCAGTTTCACAATGTGAATAAGCTTCAAGAATGGATGGGTCCAATGAATTTTGGAGGAATCCAAGGACTGATTGATCTTCTTGGAACCACCTAGCTTCTTCTTTTCTTGTTGCCTCATCCTTCTTCTCCTTTGGATCATCTATAGATGGAGTATTATCCTCCAAGATGTGATTCCAAAGTCCTTTGCCACAAATGGCTGTCTTGATGGTTCTTGACCATAATGTGTAGTTCAAGCCTTTGAGAACTACTGCTATCACCGTAGGTTTCAGGCTGGAACTAATTTGAACTGTATCCTCCATTGTTAGGCTTTGAAGAGCTCAAAGGAAGCAGCTTTTATGGTTGAATGAAACCGTGAGTTTTTAGTCTAAAGACTGAGAGATTTTTGACAGAATTTTAGATTAGAAACTGAGAGATTTGAGTAGAAAAGATAAGAGAATGATCTTATGCTCTGATACCATGAAAGAATATTGAGATTATAGAGGAGAAATGTGAAGAATTGAATCTGAAAACTCAAGGAGAAGTATGAGAAAATGAGAAATGACTTAGACTTATGGAGAAGAATCTCCTAAGAGTATATTATACATTGAGTCTTTACAGCCCTTTTATAGAGGATTTACAATGTGAACACAAAAGAAAACGAATTCAAACTTGTGGATGAGTTTGAATAGAGGAGGAGCCTGTCAACAACCAATGAGAAGAGAGGAGACAGCATGGGCATGACTGTTTGGTGTGGTTGCCAAGACTGTGTGCAGCATGGGCATGACTGTTTGGTGTGGTGCCAAGACTGTGTGCAGCATGGGCATGACTGTTTGGTGTGGTTGCCAAGACTGTGTGCAGCATGGGCATGACTTTTCCACCTTGATTCTTCTCCCAAGGTAGCTATTTAACCATTTCAACCATGTGGTTAATAATAACCCATCCTTTTTCATTTCCCTTGTTATTCAAACTGAATTTTCGTGCTCACACTTGCCTTGTAGGTCAAGATAGGTCTTATTTGATTTTCCTATGTCAATAATAGGTTGGATTACTTGTATGCTTTGTCATCCCTATTTCTATCTCAAATTTTGTCACAATTTAAAAATTCAAGAAAGGTTAACGTGGGCATTGCATTCGTGTCATTCTGAGCTCTAAATCAAGAGTTACCGACAATTTAGTGTAGACAAGTCAAGTTGATCGACTAGTTAAAGTGATCATTCTAAAGTGATCATTGGTATTTATTAAGAAAAAGCTCATAAATGAATTATAAAGCATGATATCACGTAGTTTGAGATAGATTGAATTACATGAATGCTTTTTCGTCTCTATTTCTTTTTCAAATTTTGCAAAATATAGAAAATTTAGCTAGCTTAACGTGGGCGTACGATTTGTGTCATCCTGAGCCCTAAATCAAAAGTTAGGAACGATTTAGTGCGGACATGTCAAGTTGATCGGCCAGTTAATATGACTATTCTAAACTGATCATTGGTGCTAGTTGAGTAAAGGAATATAAATGAAGAATAATGCATGGTATCGTGTAGTTTGTGATAGATTGAATAATTTGTACGCTTCGTCGTATCTACTTCTGTCTCAAATTTTGTAACAATATAAAAATTGAATAGCTTAACGTGGGCATTGGATTCGTATAATTTTGAGCTCAAAATCAAAAGTTACGGATGATTTAATGCATACACGTCAAGTCGATTGGCTAGTTAATATGATTAATCTAAACTGATAATTGGTTCTCATTGAGTAATGGCTTATAAATGAAGCTTAATGCATGGCATCACATAGTTTTGGATATATTGGATTACTTGGACGCTTTGTCATATCCATTTGTGTCTCAAATTTTGTTACAATATAGAAAATTGAGCTAGCTTAATGTGGACATTGGATTTGTGTCATTCTGAGCTCTAAATCAAATCTTACAGATGATTTAGTGCAGATATATCAAGTTGATCGGCCATTTAAAGTTATGATTCTAAGCTGATCATTGGTGGTCTTTAAGTAAACGCTTATAAATGAAGCATAAAACATTGCATCGCGCAGTTTGGGATAGATTGGATTTCTTGGAAGCTTTGTCGTCTCTATTTCTGTCCCAAATTTCGTCAAAATATAGAAAATTAAGAAAGCTTAACATGTGCATTTGATTCGTGTTATTCTGAGCTCAAAATCCAAAGTTATGGACGATTTACTGCAAACATATCAATTGTATCGGCCAATTAATATGATTATTCTAAACTGATTAGTGCTGCTCATTGAGTAAAGACTTCTAAATGAACCATAATGCATGGCATCACAAAGTTTTGGATATATTTCATTACTTGTACTTTTATCTTATCTATTTTTGTCTCAAATTTTGTTACACTATAAAAAATTAGGCTAGTTTAACGTGGACATTGGATTCGTTTCATTTGAGCTCTAAATAATAAGTTACGGACAATTTAGTGCGGACATATCAAGTTGATCGGCCAGTTAATATGATTATTCTAAACTGATCATTGGTTCTCATTCAGTAAAGGCTTCTAAATGAAGCATAATGCATGGCATCACATTGTTTTGGATATATTGGATTACTTGGACGCTTTGTCGTATCTATTTCAGTCTCAAATTTTGTTACAATATAGAAAATTGAGCTAGCTTCACGTGGACATTGGATTTGTGTAATTTTGAGCTCAAAATCAAAACTTACGAACGATTTAATGCACACATATCAAGTTGATCGGCCATTTAAAGTTATGATTCTAAATTGATCATTGGTGCTCTTTAAGTAAAGGCTTATAAATGAAGTATACAACATTGCGTCACGTAGTTTGGGATAGATTGGATTAATTGGACGCTTTGTCATCTCTATTTTGTCTAAAAGTTTATCGAAATATAGAAAATTAAGCATGCTTAACATCCGCATTGGATTCGTGTCAATCTGAGCTCAAAATCCTAAGTTATAGACGATTAACTGCAGACATGTCAAGTTTATTGGCCAGATAATATGATTATTCTAAACTGATCAGTGTTGGTCATTGAGTAAAGACATCTAAATGAACCATAATGCATGGCATCACAAATATTTGGATATATTTGATAACTTGGACTTTTATCGTATCTATTTTTGTCTCTAATTTTTTTACAATATAAAAAATTAAGCTAGCTTAACGTGGACATTGGAATCATGTCATTCTGAGCTCTAAAACAAAAGTTACAGACGATTTAGTGCGGCCATATCAAGTTGATCGGCCAGTTAATATGATTATTCTAAACTGATCATTGTTTCTCATTGAGTAAAGGCTTCTCAAAGAAGCATAATGCATGGCATCACATAATTTTGGAAATATTGGATTACTTGGACACTTTGTCGTATCTATTTATGTCTCAAATTTTGTTACAATATAGAAACTTGAGCTAGCTTAACTTTGACATTGCATCACGTAGTTCGGGTTAGATTGGATTACTTGGACACTTTGTCATCTTTATTTTGTATCAAATTTTGTCAAAATATAGAAAATTATGCAAGATTAACATTCGCATTGGATTCGTGTCAATCTGAGCTCAAAATCCAAAGTTACGGACGATTTACTGCAGACATGACAATTTCATCGGCCAGTTAATATGATTATTCTAAACTGATCAGTGCTGCTCATTGAGTAAAGATTTCTAAATGAAGCATAATGCATGGGATAATGCAGTTTTGGATATATTTGATTACTTGGACTTTTGTCGTATCTATTTTTGTCTCAAATTTTGTTACAATATAGAAAATTAAGCTGGCTTAACGTGGGCATTGCATTGGATTCGTTGTCATTCAGAGCTATAAATCAAAGTTACGGATGATTTAGTGTCGACATATCAAGTCGATCGGCCTGTAAATATGATTATTCTAAACTGATCATTGGTTCTCACTGAGTAAAGGCTTCAAAATGAAGCATAATGCATGGCATCACAGAGTTTTGGATATATTGGTACTTGGACGCTTTGTCGTATCTATATCTGTCTCAAGTTTTGTTAAAATATAGAAAATTGAGCTAGCTTAATGTGGTCATTGTATTCGTGTCATTCTGAGCTCTAAATCAAAAGTTATATACGATTTATTGCGGACATGTCAAGTTGATCGGCCAGTTAAAGTGATCATTTTAAACTGATCATTGGTCCTCATTGAGCAAAGCCTTATAAATGAAGCAAAATATCGAAAATTTAGCTAGCTTAACGTGGGCATTGGATTCTTGTAATTCTGAGCTCTATATCAAAAGTTACAAACGATTTTGTGCGGACATGTCAAGTTGATCGGCCAGTTAATATGACTATTCTAAACTGATCATTGGTTCTCATTGAGTAAATGCTTCTAAATGAAGCATAATGCATGTCATCATAGAGTTTTAGATATATTGGATTACTTGGATGCTTTGTCGTATTTTTGTCTCAAATTTTGTTATAATATAGAAAATGGAGCTAGCTTAATGTGGGCATTGTATTCGTGTCATTCTGCGCTCTAAATCAAAAGTTACGGATGATTTACTGCGGACATGACATGTTGATTGGCCAGTTGAAGTGATAATTTTAAACTGATCATCGGTGCTCATTAAGTAAAGCCTTATAAATGAAGCATAAAGCATGGATCACCCAGTTTGGGATAGGTTGGATTACTTGTATGCTTTGTCATCCCTATTTCTATCTCAAATTTTGTCACAATATAAAAAATCAAGAAAGGTTAACGTGGGCATTGCATTCGTGTCATTCTGAGCTCTAAATCAAGAGTTACCGACAATTTAGTGTAGACAAGTCAAGTTGATCGACTAGTTAAAGTGATCATTCTAAAGTGATCATTGGTATTTATTAAGAAAAAGCTCATAAATGAATTATAAAGCATGATATCACGTAGTTTGAGATAGATTGAATTACATGAATGCTTTTTCGTCTCTATTTCTTTTTCAAATTTTGCAAAATATAGAAAATTTAGCTAGCTTAACGTGGGCATACGATTTGTGTCATCTTGAGCCCTAAATCAAAAGTTAGGAACGATTTAGTGCGGACATGTCAAGTTGATCGGCCAGTTAATATGACTATTCTAAACTGATCATTGGTGCTAGTTGAGTAAAGGAATATAAATGAAGAATAATGCATGGTATCGTGCAGTTTGTGATAGATTGAATAATTTGTACGCTTCGTCGTATCTACTTCTGTCTCAAATTTTGTAACAGTATAAAAATTGAATAGCTTAACGTGGGCATTGGATTCGTATAATTTTGAGCTCAAAATCAAAAGTTACGGATGATTTCGTGCATACATGTCAAATCGATTGGCTAGTTGATATGATTACTCTAAACTTATAATTGGTGCTCATTGAGTAATGGCTTATAAATGAAGCTTAATGCATGGCATCACATAGTTTTGGATATATTGGATTACTTGGACGCTTTGTCATATCCATTTGTGTCTCAAATTTTGTTACAATATAGAAAATTGAGCTAGCTTAATGTGGACATTGGATTTGTGTCATTCTGAGCTCTAAATCAAATCTTACAGATGATTTAGTGCAGATATATCAAGTTGATCGGCCATTTAAAGTTATGATTCTAAGCTGATCATTGGTGGTCTTTAAGTAAACGCTTATAAATGAAGCATAAAACATTGCATCACGCAGTTTGGGATAGATTGGATTTCTTGGAAGCTTTGTCGTCTCTATTTCTGTCCCAAATTTCGTCAAAATATAGAAAATTAAGAAAGCTTAACATGTGCATTTGATTCGTGTTATTCTGAGCTCAAAATCCAAAGTTATGGACGATTTACTGCAAACATATCAATTGTATCGGCCAATTAATATGATTATTCTAAACTGATTAGTGCTGCTCATTGAGTAAAGACTTCTAAATGAACCATAATGCATGGCATCACAAAGTTTTGGATATATTTCATTACTTGTACTTTTATCTTATCTATTTTTGTCTCAAATTTTGTTACACTATAAAAAATTAGGCTAGTTTAACGTGGACATTGGATTCGTTTCATTTGAGCTCTAAATAATAAGTTACGGACAATTTAGTGCGGACATATCAAGTTGATCGGCCAGTTAATATGATTATTCTAAACTGATCATTGGTTCTCATTCAGTAAAGGCTTCTAAATGAAGCATAATGCATGGCATCACATTGTTTTGGATATATTGGATTACTTGGACGCTTTGTCGTATCTATTTCAGTCTCAAATTTTGTTACAATATAGAAAATTGAGCTAGCTTCACGTGGACATTGGATTTGTGTAATTTTGAGCTCAAAATCAAAACTTACGAACGATTTAATGCACACATATCAAGTTGATCGGCCATTTAAAGTTATGATTCTAAATTGATCATTGGTGCTCTTTAAGTAAAGGCTTATAAATGAAGTATACAACATTGCGTCACGTAGTTTGGGATAGATTGGATTAATTGGACGCTTTGTCATCTCTATTTTGTCTAAAAGTTTATCGAAATATAGAAAATTAAGCATGCTTAACATCCGCATTGGATTCGTGTCAATCTGAGCTCAAAATCCTAAGTTATAGACGATTTACTGCGGACATGTCAAGTTTATTGGCCAGATAATATGATTATTCTAAACTGATCAGTGTTGGTCATTGAGTAAAGACATCTAAATGAACCATAATGCATGGCATCACAAATATTTGGATATATTTGATAACTTGGAATTTTATCGTATCTATTTTTGTCTCTAATTTTTTTAAAATATAAAAAATTAAGCTAGCTTAACGTGGACATTGGAATCATGCCATTCTGAGCTCTAAAACAAAAGTTACAGACGATTTAGTGCGGCCATATCAAGTTGATCGGCCAGTTAATATGATTATTCTAAACTGATCATTGTTTCTCATTGAGTAAAGGCTTCTCAAAGAAGCATAATGCATGGCATCACATAATTTTGGAAATATTGGATTACTTGGACACTTTGTCGTATCTATTTATGTCTCAAATTTTGTTACAATATAGAAACTTGAGCTAGCTTAACTTTGACATTGCATCACGTAGTTCGGGTTAGATTGGATTACTTCGACACTTTGTCATCTTTATTTTGTATCAAATTTTGTTAAAATATAGAAAATTATGCAAGATTAACATTCGCATTGGATTCGTGTCAATCTGAGCTCAAAATCCAAAGTTACGGACGATTTACTACAGACATGACAATTTCATCGGCCAGTTAATATGATTATTCTAAACTGATCAGTGCTGCTCATTGAGTAAAGATTTCTAAATGAAGCATAATGCATGGCATAATGCAGTTTTGGATATATTTGATTACTTGGACTTTTGTCGTATCTATTTTTGTCTCAAATTTTGTTACAATATAGAAAATTAAGCTAGCTTAACGTGGGTATTGCATTGGATTCGTTGTCATTCAGAGCTCTAAATCAAAGTTACGGACGATTTAGTGTCAACATATCAAGTTGATCGGCCTGTAAATATGATTATTCTAAACTGATCATTGGTTCTCACTGAGTAAAGGCTTCAAAATGAAGCATAATGCATGGCATCACAGAGTTTTGGATATATTGGATTACTTGGACGCTTTGTCGTATCTATATCTATCTCAAATTTTGTTACAATATAGAAAATTGAGCTAGCTTAATGTGGTCATTGTATTCGTGTCATTCTGAGGTCTAAATCAAAAGTTATAGACGATTTATTGCGGACATGTCAAGTTGATCGGCCAGTTGAAGTGATCATTTTAAACTGATCCTTGGTCCTCATTGAGCAAAGCCTTATAAATGAAGCAAAATATCGAAAATTTAGCTAGCTTAACGTGGGCATTGGATTCTTGTAATTCTGAGCTCTAAATCAAAAGTTACAGATGATTTAGTGCGGACATGTCAAGTTGATCGGCCAGTTAATATGAATATTCTAAACTGATTATTGGTGTTAATTGAGTTAATGCATAGAAATGAAGCATAATGCATGGCATCGTGCAGTTTGGGATATATTGAATTACTTGTATGCTTCGTTGTATCTAGTTTTATCTCAAATTTTGTTACAATGTAAGAATTTGAATAGCTTAACGTGGGCATTGGATTCGTATCATTCTTAGCTAAAAATCAAAAGTTAGGGATGATTTAGTGCAGACACGTCAAGTCGATTGGCTAGTTAATATGATTATTCTAAACTGATAGTTGGTGCTCATTGAGTAAAGGCTTATAAAAGAATCATAATGCATGGCATTACATAGTTTTGGATAGATTGGATTACTTGGACATTTTGTCGTATCTATTTGTTTCTCAAATTTTTTTACAATTTAGAAAATTAAGCTAGCCTAACGTGTGCATTGGATTCGTGTCATTCTGAGCTCTAAATCAAAAGTTACAGACCATTTAGTGCGGACAAATCAAGTTGATTGGTTAGTTAATATGATTATTCTAAACTGATCATTGGTTCTCATTGAATAAAGGCTTCTAAATGAAGCATAATGCATGGCATCACAAAGTTTTGGATATATTGGATTACTTGGACGATTTGTCGTATCTATTTATGTCTCAAATTTTGTTACAATGTAGAAAATTGAGCTATCTTAACGTTGGCATTGTATTCGTGTAATTCTAAGCTCTAAATCAAAAGTTATGGACGATTTACTACGGAAATGTCAATTTGATCGGCCAGTTGAAGTGATAATTTTAAACTGATCATTGGTGCTCATTGAGTAAAGCCTTATAAATGAAGCAAAAAGCATTGATCACGTAGTTTGGGATAGGTTGGATTACTTGGATGCTTTTTCGTCCCTATTTCTGTCTCAAATTTTGTCACAATATAAAAAATCAGGAAAGGTTAACGTGGGCATTGCATTCGTGTCATTCTCAGCTCTAAATCAAGAGTTACAGACAATTTAGTGTAGACAATTCAAGTTGATCGACTAGTTAAAGTGATCATTCTAAAGTGATCATTGGTGCTCATTAAGTAAAAGTCATAAATGAGCCATAAAACATGGCATAGCACAATTTGAGATAAATTGGATTACTTGGATTTTTTCGTCTCTATTTTTGTTTCAAATTTTGCAAAATATAGAAAATTTAGCTAGCTTAATGTGGGCATTGGATTTGTGTCATTCTGAGCTCTAAATTAAAAGTTACGAACGATTTAGTGCGGACATGTCAAGTTGATCGGACAGTTAATATCACTATTCTAAACTGATCATTGGTGCTAATTGAGTAAAGGCTTATAATTGAAGCATAATGCATGCCATCGTGCAGTTTGGGATAGATTGAATTATTTGTACGCTTCGTCGTATCTAGTTCTTTCTCAAATTTTGTCACAATATAAAAAGTTGAATAGCTTAACGTGGGCATTGGATTCGTATAATTCTGAGCTCAAAATCAAAAGTTACGGATGATTTAGTGCGGACACGTCAAGTCGATTGGCTAGTTAATATGATTATTCTAAACTGATAATTGATGCTCATTGAGTAAGGGATTATAAATGAATAGATTGGATTAGTTGGCCGCTTTGTCCTATCTATTTGTGTCTCATTTTTTGTCACAATATAGAAAATTTTGCTAGCTTAACGTGGACATTGGATTTGTGTCATTTTGAGCTCTAGATCAAAACTTACGGATAATTTAGTGCATACATATCAAGTTGATCGGCCATTAAAAGTTATGATTTTAAGCTGATCATTGGTACTCTTTAAGTAAAGGCTTATAACGAACCACACAACATTGCATCACATAGTTTGGGATAGATTGGATTACTTGGAAAATATTTCTGTCTCAAATTTTGTCATAATATAGAAAATTAAGCAAGCTTAACATGCACATTGGATTCGTGTAATTCTGAGCTCCAAATCCAAAGTTACGGATGATTTACAGCGGACATTGATGGTTGTTCGGCCAGTAAAAATTACTATTTTAAACTGATAAGTGCTGCTCATTCAGTAAAGACTTCTAAATGAACCATAATGAATGGCATCACAAAGTTTTGGATATATATGATTACTTGGACTTTTATCGTATATATTTTTGTGTCAAATTTTGTTACATTTTAGAAAATTAAGCTAGCTTAACATTGACATTGGATTCATGTCATTCCAAGCTCTAAATCAAAAGTTATGAACGATTTAATGCGGACATATCAAGTTGATGGGCCCGTTAATATGATTATTCTAAACTGATCATTGGTTCTCATTGAGTAAAGGCTTCTAAATGAAGCATAATACATGGTATCACATAGTTTTGGATATATTGGATTACTTGGACGCTTTGTCGTATCTATTTCTCTCTCAAATTTTGTTACATTATAGAAAATTGAGCTAGATTAACGTGGACATTGGATTTGTGTAATTTTGAGCTCTAAATAAAAACTTATGGACGAATTAGTGCGGACATATCAAATTGATCGGCCATTTAAAGTTATGATTCTAAACTGATCATTGGTGCTCTTTAAGTAAAGGCTTATAAATGAAGCATACATCATTGAATCACGTAGTTTGAGATAGATTGGATTACTTGGATGCTTTGTCATCTCTATCTCTGTCTCAAATTTTGTCAAAATATAGAAAATTAAGCAAGCTTAACGTGCGCATTGGATTCGTGTCAATCTGAGCTCAAAATCCAAAGTTACGGACGATTTACAGAAGAAATGTCAAGTTGATCAGCCAGTTAATATGATTATTCTAAACTGATCTGTGCTGCTCATTGAGTAAAGACTTCTAAATGAACCATAATGTATGGCATCACAAAGTTTTGGATATATTTGATTACTTGGACTTTTATCGTATCTATTTTTTCTCAAATTTTGTTACAATATATATAGAAAATTAAGCTACCTTAACGTAGATGGTGGATTCGTGTCATTCTAAGCTCTAAATCAAAAGTTATGGACGATTTCGTGTGGACATATCAAGTTTATCGGCCAGTTAATATGATTATTCTAAACTGATCGTTGGTTCTCATTGAGTAAAGGCTTCTAAATGAAGAATAGTGCACGACATCACATAGTTTTGGATATATTGGATTACTTGGACGCTTTTTCGTATCTAATTCTGTCTCAAATTTTGTTACAATATAGAAAATTGAGCTAGCTTAACGTGGACATTGGATTTGTGTAATTCTGAGCTATAAGTCAAAAACTTACGGACGATTTAGTGGAGACATATCAAGTTGAACGGCCATTTAAAGTTATTATTCTAAACTGATCATTGCTGCTCTTTAAGAAAAGGCTTATAAATGAAGCATACAACATTACATCACGTAGTTTGGGATAGATTGGATTACTTGGACGCTTTGTCATAACTATTTCTGTCTCAAATTTTGTAAAAAAATAGAAAATTAAGCAACCTTAACATGCGCATTGGATTCATGTCATTCTTAGCGCAAAATCCAAAGTTACGGACGATTTACCGTGGATATGTCAAGTTGATCGGGCAGTTAATATGATTATCCTAAACTGATCATTGTTGCTCATTGAGTAAAGACTTCGAAATGAAGCATAATGCATGCCATCACAAAGTTTTGGATATATTTGATTACTTCGACTTTTATAGTATCTATTTTTGCCTCAGATTTTGTTACTATATAGAAAATTAAGCTAGCTTACATGGGCATTGGATTTGTGTCATTCTGAGCTCTAAATCAAATGTTACGGACGATTTAGTGTGGACATATCAAGTTGATCGGCCAGTTGATATGATTATTCTAAACTGATCATTGGTTCTCATTGAGTAAAGGCTTCTAAATGAAGCATAATGCATGGCATCACATAGTTTTGGATATATTGGATTACTTGGACGATTTGTCGTATCTATTTCTATCTCAAATTTTGTTACAATATTGAAAATTGAGCTAGCTTAACGTGTACATTGGATTTGTGTCATTCTAAGCTCTAAATCAAAACTTAGGGACGATTTAGTGCAGACATATCAAGTTGATTGGCCCTTTAAAGTTACGATTCTAAACTGATCGTTGGTGCTCTTTAAGTAAAGACTTATAAATGAAGCATACAACATTGCATCACGCAGTTTGGGATAGACTGGATTACTTGGATGCCTTGTCATCTCTATATATGTGTCAAATTTTGATCAAAATATAGAAACTTAAGCAAGCTTAACATGCGCATTGGATTCGTATCATTTAGAGCTCCAAATGCTAAGTTAAGAACGATTTACTGCGGACATGTCAAGTTTATCGACAGTTAATATGATTATACTAAACTGATCATTGCTGCTCATTGAGTAAAGACTTCTAAATGAAGCATAATGCATGCCATCACACTGTTTCAGAAAGATTGGATTACTTGGATGGTTTGTCTTATCTAATTTTGTCTCAAATCTATTCACAATATAGAAAATTGAGCTAGCTTAACGTGGGTATTTGATACGTGTCATTTTGAACTAAAAATCAAAAAGTTACGGACGATTTAGTGTGGACATGTCAAGTTGATCAGCCAGTTAATATGATTATTCTAAACTGATCATTGGTGCTCATTGAGTAAAGACTTATACATGAAACATAATGCATGGCATCACAAAGTTTTAGATAGATTGGATTACATGTACTCTTTGTCGTTTCTATTTTTGTCTCAAATTTTGTTAAAATATACAAAATTTATCTAGCTTAACGTGGGCATTGGATTCGTGTCATTCTGAGCTCAAAATCAAAAGTTACTGGCGATTTAGGGCAGACATGTCAAGTTAATCGGCCAGCTAATATGATTATTCTAAACTGATCATTGGTGCTTATTGCGTAGAGGCTTATAAATAGAGCATAATGCATGGCATCACACAATTTTGGATATATTGGATTACTTGGACGCTTCGTCATCTCTATTTTTGTTTCAAATTTTTCAAAATATAGAAAATTGAGCTAGCTTAATGTGTGCATTGGATTCGTGTCATTCCGAGCGCTAAATCAAAAGTTAGAGACGATTTAGTGCGGAAATGTCATGATGATCGGCTAGATAAAGTGATCATTCTAAACTGATAATTCGTGCGCATTAAGTAAAAGCTTATAAATGAAGTATAAAGCATGGCATTAAAAAGTTTGGGATAGATTGGATTACTTGGACGCTTTGTTGTCTCTATTTCTGTCTCAAATTTTGCAAAATATAGAAAATTTAGCTAGCTTACCATGGGAATTGGATTCGTCTCAGCTCTAAATAAAAATTTAAGTACGATTTACTGCGGACATGTCAACTTAATTTGCCATTTAATATGATTATTGTAAATTGATCGTTGGTTCTCATTTAGCAAAGGCTTATAAATGAAGCATATTGCATGGCATCATGTAGTTTGGGATAGATTGAAATATTTAGACTCTTTTTTGTACCTAAATCTGTCTTAAATTTTGTCACAACATAGAAAATTGAGCTAGCTTAACGTAGGCATCGGATTCTTGCCACTATGAGCTGAAAATTAGAAGTTACGGACGATTTAGTGCGGACATATCATCTTGACTGGCCAGTAAATATGATTATTCTAAACCGATAATTGGTGCTCATTGAGTAAAGGCTTATAAATGAAACATATTCTATGGCATCACACAGTTTGGGATAGATTGAATTATTTAGACGCTTTGTCATATCTATTTCTATCTTAAGTTTTGTTACAATATAGACAATTGAGCTTGCTTAACGGGGGAATTGGATTTGTGTCATTCTGAGCTCCAAATCAAAAATTATGGACAATTTAGTGCGGACATGTCAAGTTGATCAGCCAGTTAAAGTGATCATTCTAAAATGATCATTGATATTTTTTAAGTAAAGGCATATAAATGAAGCTTAAAGCATGGCATCACGAAGTTTAGGATAGATTGGATTACTTGGATGCTTTTTCGTATTTAGATCTGCCTCAAATTTTGTCACAATATAGAAAACAGAGGTAGCTTAACGTGGGCATTCTATTCGTGTCATTAGGAGCTCAAAATCAAGAAATACAGATGATTCAGTGCGGACATGTCAGGTTCATCGGACAGTTAATATGATTATTTTAAACTGATCATTGGTGATTATTGAGTAAAGGCTTATAAACGAAGCATAATGCATGGCATCAAAGATTTCGGATAGATTGGATTGCTTGGATGCTTTGTCTTGTCTAATTCTGTCTCAAATTTTGATACAATATAGAAAATTGAGCTAGCTTAACGTGTGCATTGGATTCGATTCATCCTGATCTCAAAAATCAAAAGTTACGGATGATTTAGTGCGGACATATCCAGTTGATTGGCCAATTAAAGTAATCATTCTAAACTGATCACTGATGCTCATTAAGTAAAGGCTTATAAATGAAGTATAAAGCATGGCATCACGTAGTTTGGGATAGATTGGATTACTTAGTCGCTTTGTTGTCTCTATTTCTATCTCAAATTTTGTCACAATATAAAAAATTGAGCTAGCTTAACGTGGGCATTGGATTCGCGTCATTATGAGCTCTAAATCAAAAGTTACAAAAGATTTGGCGCAATCATGTAAAGGTTATCGACCAGTTAACATGATTATTCTAAACTGATCAATGGTGCTGATTGAGTAAAAGCTTATAAATGAAGCATTAAACATGGCATCACGCAGGTTGAGACAGATTGGATTGATTGGATGCTATGCTGTTTCTATTTTTGTCTCAAATTTTGCAAAATATTGAAAATTTAGCTAGCATAACGTGGGCACTGGATTCGTGTCATTCTGAGCTCTAAATAAAAAGTTATGGACGATTTAGTGTGGACATGTCAAGTTGATCGGCCAGTTAATATGATTATTCTAAACTGATCATTGCTGCTCATTGAGTAAAGACCTCTAAATGAAGCATAATGCATGCCATCACACTGTTTCAGAAAGATTGGATTACTTGGATTGTTTGTCTTATCTAATTTTGTCTCAAATCTATTCACAATATAGAAAATTGAGCTAGCTTAACGTGGGTATTTGATACGTGTCATTCAGAGCTAAAAATCAAAAGTTACGGACGATTTAGTGTGGACATGTTAAATTGATCAGCAAATTAATATGATTATTCTAAACTGATCACTGGTGCTCATTGAGTAAAGGCTTATACATGAAACATAATGCATGGCATCATAAAGTTTTAGATAGATTGGATTACATGGACTTTTTGTTGTCTCTATTTTTGTCTCAAATTTTGTTAAAATATACAAAATTTATCTAGCTTAACGTGGGCATTGGATTCGTGTCATTCTGAGCTCAAAATCAAATGTTACTGACGATTTAGTGCGGACATGTCATGTTAATCAGCCAGCTAATATGATTATTCTAAACTGATCATTGGTGCTTATTGCGTAGAGGCTTATAAATCAAGCATAATGCATAGCATTGCACAACTTTTCGATATATTGGATTACTTGGACGCTTTGTTGTCACTATTTTAGTTTCAAATTTTTCAAAATATAGAAGATTGAGCTAGCTTAATGTGTGCATTGGATTCGTGTCATTCCGAGCGCTAAATCAAAAGTTACAGACGATTTAGTGCGGAAATGTCAAGTTGATCGGCTAGATAAAGTGATCATTCTAAACTGATAATTCGTGCGCATTAAGTAAAAGCTTATAAATGAAGTATAAAGCATGGCATTAAAAAGTTTGGGATAGATTGGATTACTTGGACAGATTTTCGTATCTATTTCCGTCTCAAATTTTGTTACAATATAGAAAATTGAGCTAGCTTAACGTACACATTGGATTCTTGTCATTCTGAGCTCTAAATCAGAAGTTTCGGAAGATTTTATGTGGACATGTCATGTTGATCGGCCAGTTAAAATGATCATTCTAAATTGATCATTGGTGCTCTTTAAGCAAAGGTTTATAAATGAAACATAAAGCATGGCATCACAAAGTTTGGGAAAGATTGGACTACTTGGACTCTTTGTCGACTCTAATTTTGTCTCAAATTTTGTCGAAATATGCAAAATTTAGCAAGATTAACGTGGGCATTGGATACGTGTCATTATGAGCTTTAATTTCCGTACGATTTAGTGCGGATATGTCAAGTTGATCGGCCACTTTATATGATTATTCTAAACTGATCATTGGTGCTCATTGATTAAAGGCTTATAAATGAATCATAATGCATGGCATGAGGCAGTTCGGGATAGATTGGATTATTTGGACGCTTTGTGTATCTAGTTATGTCTCAAATTTTGTAACAATAGAGAAAATTGAGCTAGCTTAACATGGGCATTGGATTCTTTTCATTCTGAGATCAAAATCAAAAGTTACAAACGATTTAATGCGTTCATGTCAAGTTGATCGGCCAGTTAATATGATTATTTTAAACTGATCATTGGTGCTCAATGAGTAAAGGCTCATAAATCAAGCATAATACATGGCATCACACAGTTTTGGATAGACTGGATTACTTGGATGCTTTGTCGTGTCTATTGTAGTCTCAAATTTTGTTAAAATATAGAAAATTTATCTACCTTAATGTGGGCATTGAATTCGTGTTATTCTAATATCAAAGTCAAAAGTTATGTACGATTTAGTGTCGCCTTGTCAAGTTGATCGGCCAGTTAATATGATTGTTCTAAACTGATCATTGGTGCTAATTGAGTAAAATCTTATAAATGAAGCATAATGCATGTCATCTTACAGTTTGGGAAAGATAGGATTACTTGGACGCTTTGTCGTCTCTATTTCTGTCTCAAATTTTGTTACAATATTGAAAATTGAGCTAGCTTAACGTGGGCATTGGATTTTTGTCATTCTGAGCTTTAAATAAAAAGTTACAGACAATTTAGTGTAGTCATGTCAAGCTGATCGGCCAGTTAATGTGATTATTCTAAACTAATCATTGTTGCACATTGAGCAAAGGCTTATAAATGAAGCATAATGCATGACATCAAACAGTTCGGGATAGATTGGATTATTTGAACGCTTTGACGTATCTAGTTATGTCTCAAATTTTGAAACAATTGAGAAAATTGAGCTAGCTTAACATGGGCATTGGATTCGTATCATTATGAGCTCTAAATCAAAAGTTGCGGACAATTTGGTGGAGACAGGTAAAGGTTATCAGACAGTTAAGATGATTATTCTAAACTGATCAATGGTGCTAATTGAGTAAAGGCTTATTAATGAAGCATAAAGCATGGCATCATGCAGTTTGAGATAGATTGGATTACTTGGATGCTTTGTTGTCTCTATTTTTGTCTCAAATTTTGCAAAATAGAAATTTAGATAGCTTAATGTGGGCATTGGATTCGTGTCATTATGAGCTTTAAATCAAAACTTACATACGATTTAGTGCTGACATATCAAGTTGATCTACCAATTAAACCGATAATTTTAAAACAATCATTGGTGCTCATTAAGTAAAGGCTTATAAATGAATCATAAAGCATGGCATCACGCCATTTGGGATAGATTGGATTACGTGGATGCTTTGTCGTCTCTATTTATGTCTCAAATTTTGAAAAATATTGAAAATTTGGTGAGGACATGTCACGTGGGCATTGAATTCGTGTCATTCCGGGCTCAAAAAAAAAATTACGAACGATTTAGGGCGGACATGTCAAGTTGATCGGCCAGTTAATATGATCATTTTAAACTGATTATTGGTGATCGTTGAGTAAAGGCTTATAAATGAATCATAAAGCATGGCATCACGCCGTTTGGGATAGATTGGATTACTTGGACGCTTTGTCGTCTCTATTTATGTCTCAAATTTTGAAAAATATTGAAAATTTGGTGAGGACATGTCAATGTGGGCACTGGAAACGTGTCATTATGAGCTTTAAATAAAACTTTACGGAAGATTTAGTGCGAATATGTCAAGTTGATTGGCCACTTAATATGATTATTCAAAACTGATTATTGGTGCTCATTGAGTAAAGGCTTATAAATGAAGCATAATGCATGACATCACACAGATTTGGATAGATTGGATTACTAGAATGCTTTGTCATCTCTATTTATGTCCCAAATTTTGCTAAGATATAAAAACTTTATCTAGCTTAACATGGGCATTTGATTTGTGTCCTTCAGAGCTCAAAATCAAAAGTTACTGAGGATTTAGTGTGGACATGTCAAGCTCATCGGCTAGTTAATATGATTATTCTAAATTGATTATTGGTGCTCATTAAGTAAAGGCTTATAAATGAAGCATAATGCATGACGTCACACAGTTTTGGATATATTGGATTACTTGGACGGTTTTTCGTATCTATTTCCATCTTAAATTTTGGTTACAATATAGAAAATTGAGTTAGCTTACGTAGACATTGGATTCGTGTCATTCGGACATGTCAAGTTGATCGGCCAGTTAATATGATTTTTCTAAACTGATCATTGGTGCTCATTAAGTAAAGGCTTATAAATGAAGCATAATGCATCACACAGTTTTGGATAGATTAGATTATTTGGATGCTTTGTCGTCTATTTCTGTCTCAAATTTCGTAAAAATATAGAACATTGAGCAAGCTGAACGTGGGCATTGGATTCGTGTGTTTCTGAGCTCTAAATCAAAGTTACGGACGATATAGTGCGGACATGTCAAGTTAATCAGCCAGTTAATATGATCATTCTAAACTGATCATTGGTGCTCATTGAGTAAAGGCTTATATGGGAAGCATAATGCATGACATCACATAGTTTGGGATAGATATGATTGTTTGGACGCTTTTTCGTATGTAGTTATGTATCAAATTTTGTAACAATAATAAAAATTGAGCTAGCTTAACGTGGGCATTGAATTCGTGTCTTTCCGAGCTCAAAATCAAAAGTTACGGATGATTTAGGCCGGACATGTCAAGTTGATCGGCCAGTTAATATGATCATTTTAAACTGATCATTGGTGTTCATTGAGTAAAGGCTTATAAATGAAGCATAATGCATGACATCACACAGTTTTTGATAGATTGGATTACTTGAATGCTTTGTCGTCTCTATTTCTGTCTCAAATTTGGCTAAGATATAGAAAATTTATCTACCTTAACATGGGCATTTGATTCATGTCATTCTGAGCTCAAAATCAAAAGTTACTCACGATTTAGTGCGGACATGTCAAGTTCATCGGCCAGTTAATATGATTATTCTAAATTAATCATTGGTTCTCGTAAATAAAGGCTTATAAATGAAGCATAATGCATGGCAACACAAAGTTTTGGATATATTGGATTACTTGAACGCGTTGTTGTCTCTATTTTTGTTTCAAATTTTGCTAAAAGAAAGAAAAAATATCTAGCTCAACGTGGGCATTGGATTCGTGTCATCCTGAGCACAAAATCAAAAGTTATGGACAATTTAGTGCGGACATGTCAAATTGATCAGCCAGTTAATAGGATTATTCTAAACTGATCATTGGTGGTCATTGAGTAAAGGCTTACAAATCAAGCATAATGCATGGTATCACAAAGTTTTGGATAGATTGGATTACTGGTATGCTTTGTCGTCTCTATTTCTGTCTCAAATTTTGTTAAAATATAGAAAAATTATCTAGCTTAACGTGGGCATTGAATTCGTGTTATTCTAAGCTCAAAATCAAAAGTTACGGACGATTTCGTGCAGACATGTCAAGTTGATCGACCAGTTAATATGATTATTCTAAACTGATCATTGGTGCTTATTGAGTAAATGCTTATAAATGAAGCATAATGCATGGCATCACACAGTTTGGATAGAGTTGATTACTTGGATGGTTTTTTGTATCTATTTCCGTGTCAAATTTTTTTACAATATAGAAATTTAGCTAGTTTAACGTATACTTTATATTCGTGTCATTCTGGGCTCTAAATCAAAAGTTTCGGATATTTAGTTCGGAAATGTCATGTTGATCGGCCAGTTAAAGTTATCATTCTAAACTGATCATTGGTCCTCTTTAAGCAAAGGTATATAAATGAAGCGTAAAGCATGACATCACAAAGTTAGGGAAAGATTGGATTATTTGGACGCTTTATCGACTCTATGTTTTTCTCTAATTTTGTCAAAATATAGAAAATTTAGCAAGATTAACATGGGCATTGGATACGTGTCATTATGAGCTTTAAATCAAAATTTACGTATGATTTAGGGCGGACATGTCAAGTTGATTGGCCATTTAATATGATCATTTTAAACTGATCAATGGTGCTTATTGAGTAAAAGCTTATAAATGAGGCATAAAGCATGGCATCACGCAGATTGGGATAGATTGTATTCCTTAGATGATTTTTCGTCTCTATTTCTATCTCAAATTTGTCACAATATAGAAAATTGAGCTAGCTCAACATGGGCATTGGATTCGTGTCATTCTGAACTCTAAATAGAAAGTTACGGATGATTTGTTGCGGACATGTCAACGTTATAGGCCAGTTAAGATCATTATTCTAAACTGATCAATGGTGCTGATTGAGTAAAGGCTTATAAATGAATCATAAGGGATGGCATCACGCAGGTTGGGATATGCTGGATTACTTGGACGCTTTGTTGTCTCTATTTCTATCTCTAATTTTGCAAAATATAGAACATTTACCTAGCTTAACGTGGGCATTCGATTGGTGTCATTCTGAACTATAAATCAAAAGTTACATACGATTTAGTGCGGAAATGACAACTTGATCAGCTAGTTAATGTGATAATTCTGAACTGATGCTAATAGAGTAAAGGTTTATAAATGAAGCATAATACATGGCATCACACAGTTTTTGTTAGATTGGATTACTTGGACGGTTTTTTGAATCTATTTCCGTCTCAAATTTAGTTACAATATAGAAAATTGAGCTAGCTTAACGTGGGCACTACATTTCTGTCATTCTGAGCTCTAAATCAAAAGTTACGGACGATTTAGTGCATGTCAAGTTGATCTGGCAGTTAAAGTATCCATTCTATGCTGATTATTGGTGCTCATTAATTAAAGGCTTGTAAATAAAGCATAAAGCATGGCATCACACATTCTGGGATAGATTGGATTACTTAGACGATTTCTCGTCTCTATTTATGTCTCAAATTTTGCCACAAAATAGAAAATTGAGCTAGCTTAATGTGGACATTGGTTTCTTGTAATTCTAAACTTTAAATCAAAAGTTACGGACGATTTGGTGGGGACATGTCATGGTTATCGGGCAGTTAAGATGATTATTCTAAACTGATCAATGGTGCTGATTGAGTAAATGCTTATAAAAGAAGCATAAAGCCTGGCATCACGCAGGTTGGGATAGATTGGTTTACTTGGGCGCTTTGTTGTCTCTCTTTCTGTCTCAAATTTTGTAAAATATAGAAAATTTACCCTGCTTAACGTGGGCATTCGATTGGTGTCATTCTGAACTCTAAATCGAAAGTTACGGACGATTTAGTGCGAACATGTCAAGTTGATCAGCTAGTTAATGTGATAATTCTAAGCTGATCATTGGTGATCATTGAGTAAAGGCTTATAAATGAAAAATAATGCATGGCATCACATAGTTTTGGATAGATTGGATTACTTGGACGGTTTTTCGTATCTATTTCCGTCTTAAATTTTGTTACAATATAGAAAATTGAGCTAGCTAAATGTAGACATTGGATTTGTGTCATTCAGAGCTCTAAATCAAAAGTTTCGGAAGATTTAATGCGGACATGTCATGTTGATCGGCTAGTTAAAGTTATCATTCTAAACTGATCATTCTAAACTGATCATTGGTGCTCTTTAAGCAAAGGTTTATAAATGATGCATAAAGCATGTCATCACAAAGTTTGGGAAAGATTGGATTACTTGGATGCTTTGTCGACTCTATTTTTGTCTCAAACTTTGTCAAAATATAGAAAATTAAGCAAGATTAACGTGGGCATTGGATACGTGTCATTATGATCTTTAAATCAAAATTTTCGAACGATTTAGTGTGGATACGTCAAGTTGATCAACCACTTAATATGATTATTTTAAACTGATCATTGGTGCTCATTGAGTAAAGGCTTATAAATGAAGCATAATGCATGGCATCACGCAGTTTGGGATAGATTGGATTATTTGGATGCCTTTTCATATGTAGTTATGTCTCAAGTTTTGTAACTATAGAGAAAATTGAGCTAGATTAACGGGGACATTGGATTCGTGTCATTCTGAGCTCAAAATCAAAAGTTACGGATTGTTTAGTGCAGATATGTCAAGTTTATCGGCCAGTTAATATGATTATTTTAAACTGATCATTGTTGCTCATTGAGTAAAGGCTTATAAATCAAGCATAATGCATGGCATCACACAGTTTTGGATAGATTGGATTACTTGGACGGTTTTTCGTATCTATTTCTGTCTTAAATTTTGTTACAATATAGAAAATTGAGCTAGCTTAACGTATACATTGGATTCGTGTCATTTTAAGCTCTAAATAAAAAGTTTTGGAAGATTTCGTGTGGATATGTCATGTAGATCAGCCAGTTAAAGTGATCGTTCTAAACTGATCATTGGTGTTGTTTAAGCAAAGGTTTATAAATGAAGCCTAAAGCATGGCATCACAAAGTTTAGAAAAGATTGGCTTACTTCGACGCTTTGTCGACTCTATTTTTGTCTCAAATTTTGTGAAAACATAGAAAATTTAGCAAGGTTAACGTGGGCATTGGATTTGTGTCATTATGAGCTTTAAATAAAATTCACAAAGGATTTAGTGCGGATATGTCAAGTTGATCGGCCACTTAATATAATTATTTTAAACTGATCATTGGTGCTCATTGAGTAAAGGCTTATAAATGAAGCATAATGCATGGCATCACGCAGTTTAGGATAGATTGGATTATTTGGATGCTTTGTCATATGTAGTTATGTCACAAATTTTGTAACAATATAGAAAATTGAGCTAGCTTAACGGAACATTTGAGTCGTGTCATTCTGAGCTCAAAATCATAAGTTGTGTACGGTTTAGTGCAGATATGTCAAGTTTATCCGCCAGTTAATATAATTATTCTAAACTGATCATTGGTGCTCATTGAGTAAAGGCTTATAAATCAAGCATAATGTATGGCCTCACACATTTTTGGATATATTGGATTACTTGGATGCTTTGTCATCTCTATTTCTGTCTCAAATTTTGTTAAAATATAGAAACTTTATTTAGCTTAACGGGGGCATTGACTTCGTGTTATTTTGAGCTCAAAATCAAAAGTTACGGATGTTTTAGTGTGGACATGTCAAGTTGATTGTCCAGTTAATATGATTATTCTAAACTGATAATTGGTGCTCATTGAGTAAAGGCTTATGAATGAATCATAATGCATGGCATCGCACAGATTTGGATAGATTGGATTACTTGTACGGTTTTTTGTATCTATTTCCATCTCAAGTTTTGTTACAATATAGAAAATTGAGCTAGGTTAACATAGACAGTGGATTCGTGTCATTCGGAGCTCCTAAATCAAAAGTTTCGGATTATTTAGTGCGAACATGTAATATTGATCGACCAGTTAAAGTGATTATTCTAAATTTATCATTGGTGCTCTTTAAACAAAAGTTTATAAATGAATCATAAAGCATGGCATCACAAAGTTTTGGAAAGATTTGGCTACTTGGACGCTTTGTTGACTCTATTTCTGTCTCAAATTTTTTCAAAATATAAAAAATTTAGCAAGATAACGTGGGCATTAGATACGTGTCATTATGATCTTTAAATCAAAATTTATGGACGATTTACGGCAGATATGTCAAGTTGATCGGCCACTTAATATGATTATTCTAAACTGATCATTGGTGGTCATTGAGTAAAGGCTTATAAACAAAGCATAATGGATGACATCACACAATTTGGGATAGATTAGATTATTTGGACGCTTTGTCGTATCTACTTATGCCTCAAATTTTGTAGCAAGAGAGAAAATTGAGCTAGCGTACCGTGGGCATTGGATTCATGTCATTCTGAGCTCAAAATCAAAAGTAACGGACAATTTAGTGCGGACATGTCAAGTTGATCGGCCAGTTAACATGATTATTCTAAACTGATCATTGTTGCTCATTGAGTAAAGACTTATAAATCAAGCATAATGCATGGCATCACACAGTTTTCGATAGATTGGATTACTTGGACGGTTTTTCATCTCTATTTCCATCTCAAATTTTATTACAATATAGAAAATTGAGCTAGCTTATCGTAGACATTGGATTCGTGTGATTCGGAGCTGTAAATCAAAAGTTACGGACAATTTAGTGCGCACATGTCATGTTGATCGGCCAGTTAAAGTGATCATTCTAAACTGATCATTGGTGCTCTTTAAGCAAAGGTTTATAAATGAAGTATAAAGTATGGCATCACAAAATTTGGGAAAGATTGGATTACTTGGATGTTTTTTCAACTCTATTTTTGTCTCAAATTTTGTCAAAAATATAGAAAATTTAGCAAGAATAACGTGGGCATTGGTTATGTGTCAATATGAGCTTTAAATAAAAATTTACAGACGATTTAGTGCGGATATGTCAAGTTGATCGGCCATTTAATATGATTATCTAAACTGATCATTGGTGCTCATTGAGTAAAGGCTTATAAATGAAGCATAATGCATGGCATCACGGAGTTTGGGATATATTGGATTATTTGGATGCTTTGTCATATGTAGTTATGTCTCAAATTTTGTAACAATAGAGAAAATTGAGTTAGCTTAACGGGGACATTTGATTCGTGTTATTCTGAGCTCAAAATAAAAAGTTGTGGACGGTTTAGTGCAGACATGTCAAGTTTAGCGGCCAGTTAATATAATTATTCTAAACTGATCATTGGTGCTCATTGAGTAAAGGCTTATAAATCAAGCATAATGTATGGCATCACACATTTTTGGATATATTGGATTACTTGGATGCTTTGTCATCTCTATTTCTGTCTCAAATTTTGTTAAATTACAGAAACTTTATCTAGCTTAACGGGGGCATTGAATTCGTGTTATTCTGAGCTCAAAATCAAAAGTTACGGATGTTTTAGTGTGGACATGTCAAGTTGATTGCCCAGTTAATATGATTATTCTAAACTGATAATTGGTGCTCATTGAGTAAAGGCTCATGAATGAAGCATAATGCATGGCATCACACAGATTTGGATATATTGGATTACTTGTATGGTTTTTTGTATCTATTTCCATCTCAAGTTTTGTTACAATATAGAAAATTGAGCTAGGTTAACATAGGCAGTGGATTCGTGTCATTCGGAGCTCTAAATCAAAAGTTTCAGATTATTTAGTGCGAACATGTAATGTTGATCGACCTGTTAAAGTGATCATTCCAAATTTATCATTGGTGCTCTTTAAGCAAAGGTTTATAAATGAATCATAAAGCGGCATCACAAAGTTTTGGAAAGATTTGGCTACTTGGACGTTTGTTGACTCTATTTTTGTCTCAAATTTTGTCAAAATATAAAAAATTTAGCAAGATTAATGTGGGCATTGGATACGTGTCATTATGATCTTTAAATCAAAATTTATGGACGATTTAAGGCGGATACGTCAAGTTGATCGGCCACTTAATATGATTATTCTAAATTGATCATTGGTGCTCATTGAGTAAAGGCTTATAAACGAAGCATAATGCATGAAATCACACAGTTTGGGATAGATTAGATTATTTGGACGCTTTGTCGTATCTACTTATGTCTCAAATTTTGTAACAATAGAGAAAATTGAGCTAGCTTACCGTGGACATTGGATTCATGTCATTCTGAGATCAAAATCAAAAGTTAAGGACGATTTAGTGCGGACATGTCAAGTTGATCGTCCAGTTAATATGATTACTCTAAACTGATCATTGTTGCTCATTGAGTAAAGGCTTATAAATCAAGCATAATGCATGGCATCACACAGTTTTCGATAGATTGGATTACTTGGACGGTTTTTCATCTCTATTTCCATCTCAAATTTTATTACAATATAGAAAATTGAGCTAGATTATCGTAGACATTGGATTTGTGTGATTCGGAGCTGTAAATCAAAAGTTACGGACAATTTAGTGCGCACATGTCATGTTGATCGGCCAGTTAAAGTGATCATTCTAAACTGATCATTGGTGCTCTTTAAGCAAAGGTTTATAAATGAAGTATAAAGTATGGCATCACAAAATTTGGGAAAGATTGGATTACTTGGATGTTTTTTCAACTCTATTTTTGTCTCAAATTTTGTCAAAAAATATAGAAAATTTAGCAAGAATAACGTGGGCATTGGTTATGTGTCAATATGAGCTTTAAATAAAAATTTACAGACGATTTAGTGCGGATATGTCAAGTTGATCGGCCATTTAATATGATTATCTAAACTGATCATTGGTGCTCATTGAGTAAAGGCTTATAAATGAAGCATAATGCATGGCATCACACAGTTTGGGATATATTGGATTATGTGGATGCTTTGTCATATGTAGTTATGTCTCAAATTTTGTAACAATAGAGAAAATTGAGCTAGCTTAACGGGGACATTTGATTCGTGTCATTCTGAGCTCAAAATAAAAAGTTGAGGACGGTTTAGTGCAGACATGTCAAGTTTAGCGGCCAGTTAATATAATTATTCTAAACTGATCATTGGTGCTCATTGAGTAAAGGCTTATAAATCAAGCATAATGTATGGCATCACACATTTTTGGATATATTGGATTACTTGGATGCTTTGTCATCTCTATTTCTGTCTCAAATTTTGTTAAATTATAGAAAATTTATCTAGCTTAATCGGGGCATTGAATTCGTGTTATTCTGAGCTCAAAATCAAAAGTTACGGATTTTTTAGTCTGGACATGTCAAGTTGATTGGCCAGTTAATATGATTATTCTAAACTGATAATTGGTGCTCATTGAGTAAAGGCTTATGAATGAAGCATAATGCATGGCATCACACAGATTTGGATAGATTGGATTACTTGTACGGTTTTTTGTATCTATTTCCATCTCAAGTTTTGTTACAATATAGAAAATTGAGCTAGGTTAACATAGACAGTGGATTCGTGTCATTCGGAGTTCTAAATCTAAAGTTTCGGATTAGTTAGTGCGAACATGTAATGTTGATCGACCAGTTAAAGTGATCATTCTAAATTTATCATTGGTGCTCTTTAAGCAAAGGTTTATAAATGAAGCATAAAACATGGCATCACAAAGTTTGGGAACGATTTGGCTACTTGGACGCTTTGTTGAATCTATTTCTGTCTCAAATTTTGTCAAAATATAAAAAATTTAGCAAGATTAACGTGTGCATTAGATACGTGTCATTATGATCTTTAAATCAAAATTTATGGATGATTTACGGCGGATATGTCAAGTTGATCGGCCACTTAATATGATTATTCTAAACTGATCATTGGTGGTCATTGAGTAAAGGCTTATAAACGAAGCATAATGCATGACATCACACAGTTTGGGATAGATTAGATTTTTTGGACGCTTTGTCGTATCTACTTATGCCTCAAATTTTGTAGCAAGAGAAAAAATTGAGCTGGCTTACCGTGGGCATTGGATTCATGTCATTCTGAGCTCAAAATCAAAAGTTACGGACGATTTAGTGCGGACATGTCAAGTTGATCGGGCAGTTAATATGATTACTCTAAACTGATCATTGTTGCTCATTGAGTAAAGGCTTATAAATCAAGCATAATGCACGGCATCACACAGTTTTCGATAGATTGGATTACTTGGACGGTTTTTCATCTCTATTTCCATCTCAAATTTTATTACAATATAGAAAATTGAGCTAGCTTATCGTAGACATTGGATTCGTGTCATTCGGAGCTGTAAATCAAAAGTTATGGACAATTTAGTGCGCACATGTCATGTTGATCGGCCAGTTAAAGAGATCATTCAAAACTGATCATTGGTGCTCTTTAAGCAAAGGTTTATAAATGAAGTATAAAGTATGGCATCACAAAATTTGGGAAAGATTGGATTACTTGGATGTTTTTTCAACTCTATTTTTGTCTCAAATTTTGTCAAAACATATAGAAAATTTAGCAAGAATAATGTGGGTATTGGTTATGTGTCAATATGAGCTTTAAATAAAAATTTACAGACGATTTAGTGCGGATATGTCAAGTTGATCGGCCACTTAATATGATTTTCTAAACTGATCATTGGTGCTCATTTAGTAAAGGCTTATAAATGAAGCATAATGCATGGCATCACACAGTTTGGGATATATTGGATTATTTGGATGCTTTGTCATATGTAGTTATGCCTCAAATTTTGTAACAATAGAGAAAATTGAGCTAGCTTAACGGGGACATTTGATTCGTGTCATTCTGAGCTCAAAATAAAAAATTGTGGATGGTTTAGTGCAGACATGTCAAGTTTATCGGCCAGTTAATATAATTATTCTAAACTGATCACTAATGCTCATTGAGTAAAGGCTTATAAATCAAGCATAATGTATGGCATCACACATTTTTGGATATATTGGATTACTTGGATGCTTTGTTATCTCTATTTCTGTCTCAAATTTTGTTAAAATATAGAAACTTTATTTAGCTTAACGGGGGCATTGACTTCGTGTTATTCTGAGCTCAAAATCAAAAGTTACGAATGTTTTAGTGTGGACATGTCAAGTTGATTGTCCAGTTAATATGATTATTCTAAACTGATAATTGGTGCTCATTGAGTAAAGGCTTATGAATGAATCATAATGCATGGCATCGCACAGATTTGGATAGATTGGATTACCTGTACAGTTTTTTGTATCTATTTCCATCTCAAGTTTTGTTACAATATAGAAAATTGAGCTAGGTTACCAAATATGTGAAAATCGTATGTACCAAAAAAAATCTAGAAATTGGTATTTTGACTTGGGCCGGATCTAATATTGGGGTTACGAAAACTATCTCTAATAACCAAGCTTTATATAATTCTATATAGATTTGATTCTATTAATTTCAGAAGATTGGATATCAGAAGGTAGCACCACTAATTAAGCCGAAGTTCATTTGGTGGTTATTCTTTACTTTTCTGTTTTGTTTTCATTAGAAATTCTTCTTCAAACGCAAACAAAAGAATCGTGAGATTGATTTTTAAGCCGTTAAAAAAATCGAAGCTTGATCATACCTAAACCCTTAGAGTATCATGTAAATACAAACATAACCATTTATGATTCAAACATTAATGAAAAAAATATTAAAAATCCTTAAAACTAGATAATTGATTTATCTTAGTAGAAATTGTTGATATATCTCTATTTAAAATTTTCAGTAATTCTTCAAACTAAAACTCTTTTAAGCTTTTATTTTAAATTTAATTATTACTTTAGTGCGCACATGTCAAGTTGATCGGCCACATTAAATGATCATTCTAAACTGATCATTGGGGCTACCTAAAATGAACATGTCAAGTCGAGTCTCTTTTGCAAAGACTCGACTTTCTAGGACCTACCTAGTATGAAAACTCATCCTCTTTACTCTGCCACCTCAGTTTACTCTGTAATCGTCGACTTGCTCTTTTTCTTTTCTTTCCTCTTACCCTTTGTTTGGCAAATATTTTTGATGGAATTCTTAATACTATATATACTTTTTAAAATGAAATGACTTTGAAGTAATAATAAAATGGCTCCATAACAAAGTGATTCTTGGAGAGGAGCAAGTGTACCACTTTACGTACATTGCAAAAGTGTATAGTTCGATTATACCGTCTTTCGCAGAAATGTGTTAAATTTTCGTATGAAAATATTATAATATTGGGTCGGTTCGTTGTGAAACAAAGTATATAATTCGATTATACCGTTCTTCGTAAAACTGTTAAATTTTCGTATGAAAATATTATGATATTGGGTTGGTACGTTGTGAAAAATTGACAAAAAAAAACAAAGTGATTCTTTTGAAACACCTTGTGGTTGTTCTGTTGGTAACAATCTAGCAAGTTCTCCAGGTAAAAAAAACATTAAACATTTCATTTTCTGAATCCAAAATTTCCATAGCATATCAACATCATGTACCTAAAAATGTTCTATTGCAGGAGGAGGCATCCAATGGCATGAAACAAGGTAAAGAGAGACAGATTTTTGTGGGATTTAACGGTAAGAAAGAAAAAGGGGGATCATCAAGTAAAGTGCAAGTAACTTTGTCATTCTTGGTTTAGAAAAAAGTTTGCTAACAGCATTTATAAATGAGATAAGAGTTTAGAATGATCATTTGAACTGACCAATCAATATAGCTCATTTGAACTGACCAATCAATATACAAGAACTAGAAGGAGAACTGTTGCATATCAAAAGCTTGAAGAAATCCAATAATTGTCAATATGCTGATTCTTTTGATTCCTATGACGATGGACCCCGTTCGAGTAATGTCTTGTTTCCCTCATCTGCTGAGTCGCCGGATTGTGAAGACAAAGTGATTGATGTTACGGGTTGGTACCTCAACTATTCTTTAGCATTTTTTACTTGACAAGCAGAAGCCTCAAAATTTAAGATTCTAATTCCAAGATACACAAACAATGCTTTCTTTGTTTTCTAATTGCAGTCTGTTTGGCTGAAGAGTTTTCCCTGGTTTAAATTGAGATGATTGCTCTATAAGAATTCCGTTTGAGTAGTTTTACCTTGCATGCAGATGAAATTGAAGTTGAACAAAAGGAGCTTGAACATTGTTCACTTCAAGAGAAATTGGATATGGAGCTAAAGGAATTGGATAAGAGGCTTGAAGAAAAGGAGGTAATATGCTCCTTTTTGAAGTGTGCTCCTTTTAGTTTTTCATCTATTTCCTTAAGATATTATGCGTAGAAACTTCTATAATAATTCAATTTATCCTTGAAGGCTGAAATGAAGCGTTATTCAAGTGGTAGTACGTCTGTTCTCAAACAGCATTATGAGAAAAAAGTTCATGAATTAGAACAGGAAAAAAGAGCACTGCAGGTCAGCATTCTGTTGTTTATATTCTATTTTAATGGAAGTTATGGAATAAAATCTTGCCTAAATCCAATATGCATTGCCAGAGAGAAATTGAAGGATTGAGACAGAACCTTGCTAGTATACCATCTGCCCCAGGAGATGGTGGCCAGAAATTGAAGGAAGAGTATCTTCAGAAATTGAACATTGTATTATGTGAAATATTGGATTGGTGTACATTGAGTAAAGGCTTATAAATTAAGCAAAATGCATGGCATCACGCAGTTTGGTATATATTGGATTACTTGGACGCTTTTTTCGTATCTGCTTTTGTCTCACTTTTTTTAAAAACATAGAAAATTGAGCTAGCTTAACCTGGGCATTGGATTCGTGTCATTCTGAGCTCTAAATCAAATGTTACATACGATTTAGTGCGGACATGTCAAGTTGATCGGCCAGTTAATATGATTATTCTAAACTGATCATCGGCTCTCATTGAGTAAAGAATTCTTAATGAAGCATAATGTGTGGCGTCACGCAATTTGGAATCGATTGGATTACTTGGACGCTTTGTCGTATCTATTTTTGTCTCAAATTTTGTCATAATATAGAAAATAAGCTATTTTTGTCTCAAATTCTAAACCATTCATGTCATTTACTCTGCAAAAAGGCGTAAATTGATTGGCCACTTCAAATGATCATTCTAAGCTGATCGTTGGTGATCATTGAGTAATGGCTTATAAGTGAAGCATAATACATGACGTCACACACTTTGGGATAGATTAGATTAATTGGATGCTTTGCCGTATCTATTTGAGTCTAAAAANTCATTAAGTAAAGGCTTATAAATGAAGCATAATGCATGACGTCACACAGTTTTGGATATATTGGATTACTTCGACGGTTTTTCGTATCTATTTCCATCTTAAATTTTGGTTACAATATAGAAAATTGAGTTAGCTTACGTAGACATTGGATTCGTGTCATTCGGACATGTCAAGTTGATCGGCCAGTTAATATGATTTTTCTAAACTGATCATTGGTGCTCATTAAGTAAAGGCTTATAAATGAAGCATAATGCATCACACAGTTTTGGATAGATTAGATTATTTGGATGCTTTGTCGTCTCTATTTCTGTCTCAAATTTCGTAAAAATATAGAACATTGAGCAAGCTGAACGTGGGCATTGGATTCATGTGTTTCTGAGCTCTAAATCAAAGTTACGGACGATATAGTGCGGACATGTCAAGTTAATCAGCCAGTTAATATGATCATTCTAAACTGATCATTGGTGCTCATTGAGTAAAGGCTTATATGGGAAGCATAATGCATGGCATCACATAGTTTGGGATAGATATGATTGTTTGGACGCTTTTTCGTATGTAGTTATGTATCAAATTTTGTAACAATAATAAAAATTGAGCTAGCTTAACGTGGGCATTGAATTCGTGTCTTTCCGAGCTCAAAATCAAAAGTTACGGATGATTTAGGCCGGAAATGTCAAGTTGATCGGCCAGTTAATATGATCATTTTAAACTGATCATTGGTGTTCATTGAGTAAAGGCTTATAAATGAAGCATAATGCATGACATCACACAGTTTTTGATAGATTGGATTACTTGAATGCTTTGTCGTCTCTATTTCTGTCTCAAATTTGGCTAAGATATAGAAAATTTATCTACCTTAACATGGGCATTTGATTCATGTCATTCTGAGCTCAAAATCAAAAGTTAGTCACGATTTAGTGCGGACATGTCAAGTTCATCGGCCAATTAATATGATTATTCTAAATTGATCATTGGTTCTCATAAATAAAGGCTTATAAATGAAGCATAATGCATGGCAACACAAAGTTTTGGATATATTGGATTACTTGGACGCGTTGTTGTCTCTATTTTTGTTTCAAATTTTGCTAAAAGAAAGAAAAAATATCTAGCTCAACGTGGGCATTGGATTCGTGTCATCCTGAGCACAAAATCAAAAGTTACGGACAATTTAGTGCACATGTCAAATTGATTGGCCAGTTAATAGGATTATTCTAAACTGATCATTGGTGGTCATTGAGTAAAGGCTTACAAATCAAGCATAATGCATGGCATCACAAAGTTTTGGATAGATTGGATTACTGGTATGCTTTGTCGTCTCTATTTCTGTCTCAAATTTTGTTAAAATATAGAAAAATTATCTAGCTTAACGTGGGCATTGAATTCGTGTTATTCTAAGCTCAAAATCAAAAGTTACGGACGATTTCGTGCAGACATGTCAAGTTAATCGACCAGTTAATATGATTATTCTAAACTGATCATTGGTGCTTATTGAGTAAATGCTTATAAATGAAGCATAATGCATGGCATCACACAGTTTGGATAGAGTTGATTACTTGGATGGTTTTTTGTATCTATTTCCGTGTCAAATTTTTTTACAATATAGAAATTTAGCTAGTTTAACGTATACTTTATATTCGTGTCATTCTGGGCTCTAAATCAAAAGTTTCGGATATTTAGTTCGGAAATGTCATGTTGATCGGCCAGTTAAAGTTATCATTCTAAACTGATCATTGGTCCTCTTTAAGCAAAGGTATATAAATGAAGCGTAAAGCATGACATCACAAAGTTAGGGAAAGATTGGATTATTTGGACGCTTTATCGACTCTATGTTTTTCTCTAATTTTGTCAAAATATAGAAAATTTAGCAAGATTAACATGGGCATTGGATACGTGTCATTATGAGCTTTAAATCAAAATTTACGTATGATTTAGGGCGGACATGTCAAGTTGATTGGCCATTTAATATGATCATTTTAAACTGATCAATGGTGCTTATTGAGTAAAAGCTTATAAATGAGGCATAAAGCATGGCATCACGCAGATTGGGATAGATTGTATTCCTTAGATGATTTTTCGTCTCTATTTCTATCTCAAATTTGTCACAATATAGAAAATTGAGCTAGCTCAACATGGGCATTGGATTCGTGTCATTCTGAACTCTAAATAGAAAGTTACGGATGATTTGTTGCGGACATGTCAACGTTATAGGCCAGTTAAGATCATTATTCTAAACTGATCAATGGTGCTGATTGAGTAAAGGCTTATAAATGAATCATAAGGGATGGCATCACGCAGGTTGGGATATGCTGGATTACTTGGACGCTTTGTTGTCTCTATTTCTATCTCTAATTTTGCAAAATATAGAACATTTACCTAGCTTAACGTGGGCATTCGATTGGTGTCATTCTGAACTATAAATCAAAAGTTACATACGATTTAGTGCGGAAATGACAACTTGATCAGCTAGTTAATGTGATAATTCTGAACTGATGCTAATAGAGTAAAGGTTTATAAATGAAGCATAATACATGGCATCACACAGTTTTTGTTAGATTGGATTACTTGGATGGTTTTTTGAATCTATTTCCGTCTCAAATTTAGTTACAATATAGAAAATTGAGCTAGCTTAACGTGGGCACTACATTTCTGTCATTCTGAGCTCTAAATCAAAAGTTACGGACGATTTAGTGCATGTCAAGTTGATCTGGCAGTTAAAGTATCCATTCTATGCTGATTATTGGTGCTCATTAATTAAAGGCTTGTAAATAAATCATAAAGCATGGCATCACACATTCTGGGATAGATTGGATTACTTAGACGATTTCTCGTCTCTATTTATGTCTCAAATTTTGCCAAAAAATAGAAAATTGAGCTAGCTTAATGTGGACATTGGTTTCTTGTAATTCTAAACTTTAAATCAAAAGTTACGGACGATTTGGTGGGGACATGTCATGGTTATCGGGCAGTTAAGATGATTATTCTAAACTGATCAATGGTGCTGATTGAGTAAATGCTTATAAAAGAAGCATAAAGCCTGGCATCACGCAGGTTGGGATAGATTGGTTTACTTGGGCGCTTTGTTGTCTCTCTTTCTGTCTCAAATTTTGTAAAATATAGAAAATTTACCCAGCTTAACGTGGGCATTCGATTGGTGTCATTCTGAACTCTAAATCGAAAGTTACGGACGATTTAGTGCGAACATGTCAAGTTGATCAGCTAGTTAATGTGATAATTCTAAGCTGATCATTGGTGATCATTGAGTAAAGGCTTATAAATGAAAAATAATGCATGGCATCACATAGTTTTGGATAGATTGGATTACTTGGACGGTTTTTCGTATCTATTTCCGTCTTAAATTTTGTTACAATATAGAAAATTGAGCTAGCTAAATGTAGACATTGGATTTGTGTCATTCAGAGCTCTAAATCAAAAGTTTCGGAAGATTTAATGCGGACATGTCATGTTGATCGGCTAGTTAAAGTTATCATTCTAAACTGATCATTCTAAACTGATCATTGGTGCTCTTTAAGCAAAGGTTTATAAATGATGCATAAAGCATGTCATCACAAAGTTTGGGAAAGATTGGATTACTTGGACGCTTTGTCGACTCTATTTTTGTCTCAAACTTTGTCAAAATATAGAAAATTAAGCAAGATTAACTTGGGCATTGGATACGTGTCATTATGATCTTTAAATCAAAATTTTCGAACGATTTAGTGTGGATATGTCAAGTTGATCAACCACTTAATATGATTATTTTAAACTGATCATTGGTGCTCATTGAGTAAAGGCTTATAAATGAAGCATAATGCATGGCATCACGCAGTTTGGGATAGATTGGATTATTTGGATGCTTTGTCATATGTAGTTATGTCTCAAATTTTGTAACTATAGAGAAAATTGAGCTAGATTAACGGGGACATTGGATTCGTGTCATTCTGAGCTCAAAATCAAAAGTTATGGATTGTTTAGTGCAGATATGTCAAGTTTATCGGCCAGTTAATATGATTATTCTAAACTGATCATTGTTGCTCATTGAGTAAAGGCTTATAAATCAAGCATAATGTATGGCATCACACAGTTTTGGATAGATTGGATTACTTGGACGGTTTTTCGTATCTATTTCTTCTTAAATTTTGTTACAATATAGAAAATTGAGCTAGCTTAACGTATACATTGGATTCGTGTCATTTTAAGCTCTAAATAAAAAGTTTCGGAAGATTTCGTGTGGATATGTCATGTAGATCAGCCAGTTAAAGTGATCGTTCTAAACTGATCATTGGTGTTGTTTAAGCAAAGGTTTATAAATGAAGCCTAAAGCATGGCATCACAAAGTTTAGAAAAGATTGGATTACTTCGACGCTTTGTCGACTCTATTTTTGTCTCAAATTTTGTGAAAACATAGAAAATTTAGCAAGGTTAACGTGGGCATTGGATTTGTGTCATTATGAGCTTTAAATAAAATTCACAAAGGATTTAGTGCAGATATGTCAAGTTTATCGGCCACTTAATATGATTATTTTAAACTGATCATTGGTGCTCATTGAGTAAAGGCTTATAAATGAAGCATAATGCATGCCATCACGCAGTTTAGGATAGATTGGATTATTTGGATGCTTTGTCATATGTAGTTATGTCACAAATTTTGTAACAATAGAGAAAATTGAGCTAGCTTAACGGAACATTTGAGTCGTGTCATTCTGAGCTCAAAATCAAAAGTTGTGTACGGTTTAGTGCAGATATGTCAAGTTTATCCGCCAGTTAATATAATTATTCTAAACTGATCATTGGTGCTCATTGAGTAAAGGCTTATAAATCAAGCATAATGTATGGCCTCACACATTTTTGGATATATTGGATTACTTGGATGCTTTGTCATCTCTATTTCTGTCTCAAATTTTGTTAAAATATAGAAACTTTATTTAGCTTAACGGGGGCATTGACTTCGTGTTATTCTGAGCTCAAAATCAAAAGTTACGGATGTTTTAGTGTGGACATGTCAAGTTGATTGTCCAGTTAATATGATTATTCTAAACTGATAATTGGTGCTCATTGAGTAAAGGCTTATGAATGAATCATAATGCATGGCATCGCACAGATTTGGATAGATTGGATTACTTGTACAGTTTTTTGTATCTATTTCCATCTCAAGTTTTGTTACAATATAGAAAATTGAGCTAGGTTAACATAGACAGTGGATTCGTGTCATTCGGAGCTCTAAATCAAAAGTTTCGGATTATTTAGTGCGAACATGTAATATTGATCGACCAGTTAAAGTGATTATTCTAAATTTATCATTGGTGCTCTTTAAACAAAAGTTTATAAATGAATCATAAAGCATGGCATCACAAAGTTTTGGAAAGATTTGGCTACTTGGACGCTTTGTTGACTCTATTTCTGTCTCAAATTTTGTCAAAATATAAAAAATTTAGCAAGATAACGTGGGCATTAGATACGTGTCATTATGATCTTTAAATCAAAATTTATGGACGATTTACGGCAGATATGTCAAGTTGATCGGCCACTTAATATGATTATTCTAAACTGATCATTGGTGGTCATTGAGTAAAGGCTTATAAACAAAGCATAATGGATGACATCACACAATTTGGGATAGATTAGATTATTTGGACGCTTTGTCGTATCTACTTATGCCTCAAATTTTGTAGCAAGAGAGAAAATTGAGCTAGCTTACCGTGGGCATTGGATTCATGTCATTCTGAGCTCAAAATCAAAAGTAACGGACAATTTAGTGCGGACATGTCAAGTTGATCGGCCAGTTAATATGATTACTCTAAACTGATCATTGTTGCTCATTGAGTAAAGGCTTATAAATCAAGCATAATGCATGGCATCACACAGTTTTCGATAGATTGGATTACTTGGACGGTTTTTCATCTCTATTTCCATCTCAAATTTTATTACAATATAGAAAATTGAGCTAGCTTATCGTAGACATTGGATTCGTGTGATTCGGAGCTGTAAATCAAAAGTTACGGACAATTTAGTGCGCACATGTCATGTTGATCGGCCAGTTAAAGTGATCATTCTAAACTGATCATTGGTGCTCTTTAAGCAAAGGTTTATAAATGAAGTATAAAGTATGGCATCACAAAATTTGGGAAAGATTGGATTACTTGGATGTTTTTTCAACTCTATTTTTGTCTCAAATTTTGTCAAAAAATATAGAAAATTTAGCAAGAATAACGTGGGCATTGGTTATGTGTCAATATGAGCTTTAAATAAAAATTTACAGACGATTTAGTGCGGATATGTCAAGTTGATCGGCCATTTAATATGATTATCTAAACTGATCATTGGTGCTCATTGAGTAAAGGCTTATAAATGAAGCATAATGCATGGCATCACACAGTTTGGGATATATTGGATTATTTGGATGCTTTGTCATATGTAGTTATGTCTCAAATTTTGTAACAATAGAGAAAATTGAGCTAGCTTAACGGGGACATTTGATTCGTGTCATTCTGAGCTCAAAATAAAAAGTTGAGGACGGTTTAGTGCAGACATGTCAAGTTTTGCGGCCAGTTAATATAATTATTCTAAACTGATCATTGGTGCTCATTGAGTAAAGGCTTATAAATCAAGCATAATGTATGGCATCACACATTTTTAGATATATTGGATTACTTGGATGCTTTGTCATCTCTATTTCTGTCTCAAATTTTGTTAAATTATAGAAAATTTATCTAGCTTAACGGGGGCATTGAATTCGTGTTATTCTGAGCTCAAATCAAAAGTTACGGATGTTTTAGTGTGGACATGTCAAGTTGATTGGCCAGTTAATATGATTATTCTAAACTGATAATTGGTGCTCATTGAGTAAAGGCTTATGAATGAAGCATAATGCATGGCATCACACAGATTTGGATAGATTGGATTACTTGTACGGTTTTTTGTATCTATTTCCATCTCAAGTTTTGTTACAATATAGAAAATTGAGCTATGTTAACATAGACAGTGGATTCGTGTCATTCGGAGTTCTAAATCAAAAGTTTCGGATTATGTAGTGCGAACATGTAATGTTGTTCGACCAGTTAAAGTGATCATTCTAAATTTATCATTGGTGCTCTTTAAGCAAAGGTTTATAAATGAAGCATAAAGCATGGCATCACAAAGTTTGGGAAAGATTTGGCTACTTGGACGCTTTGTTTAATCTATTTCTGTCTCAAATTTTGTCAAAATATAAAAAAATTAGCAAGATTAACGTGGGCATTAGATACGTGTAATTATGATCTTTAAATCATAATTTATGGATGATTTACGGCGGATATGTCAAGTTGATCGGCCACTTAATATGATTATTCTAAACTGATCATTGGTGGTCATTGAGTAAAGGCTTATAAACGAAGCATAATGCATGACATCACAAAGTTTGGGATAGATTAGATTATTTGGACGCTTTGTCGTATCTACTTATGCCTCAAATTTTGTAGCAAGAGAGAAAATTGAGCTAGCTTACCGTGGGCATTGGATTCATGTCATTCTGAGCTCAAAATCAAAAGTAACGGACAATTTAGTGCGGACATGTCAAGTTGATCGGCCAGTTAATATGATTACTCTAAACTGAGCATTGTTGCTCATTGAGTAAAGGCTTATAAATCAAGCATAATGCATGGCATCACACAGTTTTCGATAGATTGGATTACTTGGACGGTTTTTCATCTCTATTTCCATCTCAAATTTTATTACAATATAGAAAATTGAGCTAGCTTATCGTAGACATTGGATTCGTGTGATTCGGAGCTGTAAATCAAAAGTTACGGACAATTTAGTGCGCACATGTCATGTTGATCGGCCAGTTAAAGTGATCATTCTAAACTGATCATTGGTGCTCTTTAAGCAAAGGTTTATAAATGAAGTATAAAGTATGGCATCACAAAATTTGGGAAAGATTGGATTACTTGGATGTTTTTTCAACTCTATTTTTGTCTCAAATTTTGTCAAAAATATAGAAAATTTAGCAAGAATAACGTGGGCATTGGTTATGTGTCAATATGAGCTTTAAATAAAAATTTACAGACGATTTAGTGCGGATATGTCAAGTTGATCGGCCACTTAATATGATTATCTAAACTGATCATTGGTGCTCATTGAGTAAAGGCTTATAAATGAAGCATAATGCATGGCATCACGCAGTTTGGGATATATTGGATTATTTGGATGCTTTGTCATATGTAGTTATGTCTCAAATTTTGTAACAATAGAGAAAATTGAGCTAGCTTAACGGGGACATTTGATTCGTGTCATTCTGAGCTCAAAATAAAAAGTTGTGGACGGTTTAGTGCAGACATGTCAAGTTTATCGGCCAGTTAATATAATTATTCTAAACTGATCACTGGTGCTCATTGAGTAAAGGCTTATAAATCAAGCATAATGTATGGCATCACACATTTTTGGATATATTGGATTACTTGGATGCTTTGTCATCTCGATTTCTGTCTCAAATTTTGTTAAATTATAGAAAATTTATCTAGCTTAACGGGGGCATTGAATTCGTGTTATTTTGAGCTCAAAATCAAAAGTTACGGATGTTTTAGTGTGGACATGTCAAGTTGATTGGCCAGTTAATATGATTATTCTGAACTGATAATTGGTGCTCATTGAGTAAAGGCTTATGAATGAAGCATAATGCATCGCATCACACAGATTTGGATAGATTGGATTACTTGTACGGTTTTTCGTATCTATTTCCATCTCAAGTTTTGTTACAATATAGAAAATTGAGCTAGGTTAACATAGACAGTGGATTCGTGTCATTCGGAGCTCTAAATCAAAAGTTTTGGATTATTTAGTGCGAACATGTAATGTTGATCGACCTGTTAAAGTGATCATTCTAAATTTATCATTGGTGCTCTTTAAGCAAAGGTTTATAAATGAATCATAAAGCATGGCATCACAAAGTTTGGGAAAGATTTGTCTACTTGGACGTTTGTTGACTCTATATATCTCTCAAATTTTGTCAAAATATAAAAACTTTAGCAAGATTAACGTGGGCATCGGATACGTGTCATTATGATCTTTAAATCAAAATTTATGGACGATTTACGGCGGATATGTCAAGTTGATCGGCCACTTAATATGATTATTCTAAACTGATCATTGGTGCTCATTGTGTAAAGGCTTATAAACGAAGCCTAATGCATGACATCACACAGTTTGGGATAGATTAGATTATTTGGACGCTTTGTAGTATCTACTTATGTCTCAAATTTTGTAACAATAGAGAAAATTGAGCTAGCTTACCGTAAGCATTGGATTCATGTCATTCTGAGCTCAAAATCAAAAGTTACGGACGATTTAGTGCGGACATGTCAAGTTGATCCGCCAGTTAATATGATTACTCTAAACTTAATCATTTTTGCTCATTGAGTAAAGGCTTATAAATCAAGCATAATGCATGGCTTCACACAGTTTTCGATAGATTGGATTACTTGGACGGTTTTTCATCTCTATTTCCATCTCAAATTTTATTACAATATAGAAAATTGAGCTAGCTTATCGTAGACATTGGATTCGTGTCATTCGGAGCTGTAAATCAAAAGTTACGGACAATCTAGTGCGCACATGTCATGTTGATCGGCCAGTTAAAGTGATCATTCTAAACTGATCATTGGTGCTCTTTAAGCAAAGGTTTATAAATGAAGTATAAAGTATGGCATCACAAAATTTGGGAAAGATTGGATTACTTGGATGTTTTTTCAACTCTATTTTTGTCTCAAATTTTGTCAAAACATATAGAAAATTTAGCAAGAATAACGTGGGCATTGGTTATGTGTCAATATGAGCTTTAAATAAAAATTTACAGACGATTTAGTGCGGATATGTCAAGTTGATCGGCCATTTAATATGATTATCTAAACTGATCATTGGTGCTCATTGAGTAAAGGCTTATAAATGAAGCATAATGCATGGCATCACACAGTTTGGGATATATTGGATTATGTGGATGCTTTGTCATATGTAGTTATGTCTCAAATTTTGTAACAATAGAGAAAATTGAGCTAGCTTAACGGGGACATTTGATTCGTGTCATTCTGAGCTCAAAATAAAAAGTTGAGGACGGTTTAGTGCAGACATGTCAAGTTTTGCGGCCAGTTAATATAATTATTCTAAACTGATCATTGGTGCTCATTGAGTAAAGGCTTATAAATCAAGCATAATGTATGGCATCACACATTTTTAGATATATTGGATTACTTGGATGCTTTGTCATCTCTATTTCTGTCTCAAATTTTGTTAAATTATAGAAAATTTATCTAGCTTAACGGGGGCATTGAATTCGTGTTATTCTGAGCTCAAAATCAAAAGTTTCAGATGTTTTAGTGTGGACATGTCAAGTTGATTGGCCAGTTAATATGATTATTCTAAACTGATAATTGGTGCTCATTGAGTAAAGGCTTATGAATGAAGCATAATGCATGGCATCACACAGATTTGGATAGATTGGATTACTTGTACGGTTTTTTGTATCTATTTCCATCTCAAGTTTTGTTACAATGTAGAAAATTGAGCTATGTTAACATAGACAGTGGATTCGTGTCATTCGGAGTTCTAAATCAAAAGTTTTGGATTATGTAGTGCGAACATGTAATGTTGTTCGACCAGTTAAAGTGATCATTCTAAATTTATCATTGGTGCTCTTTAAGCAAAGGTTTATAAATGAAGCATAAAGCATGGCATCACAAAGTTTGGGAAAGATTTGGCTACTTGGACGCTTTGTTTAATCTATTTCTGTCTCAAATTTTGTCAAAATATAAAAAATTTAGCAAGATTAACGTGGGCATTAGATACGTGTCATTATGATCTTTAAATCATAATTTATGGATGATTTACGGCGGATATGTCAAGTTGATCGGCCACTTAATATGATTATTCTAAACTGATCATTGGTGGTCATTGAGTAAAGGCTTATAAACGAAGCATAATATTGACATAGGAAAATCAAATAAGACCTATCTTGACCTACAAGGCAAGTGTGAGCACGAAAATTCAGTTTGAATAACAAGGGAAATGAAAAAGGATGGGTTATTATTAACCACATGGTTGAAATGGTTAAATAGCTACCTTGGGAGAAGAATCAAGGTGAAAAAGTCATGCCCATGCTGCACACAGTCTTGGCAACCACACCAAACAGTCATGCCCATGCTGCACACAGTCTTGGCAACCACACCAAACAGTCATGCCCATGCTGTCTCCTCTCTTCTCATTGGTTGTTGACAGGCTCCTCCTCTATTCAAACTCATCCACAAGTTTGAATTCGTTTTCTTCTAGATTCACATTATAAATCCTCTATAAAAGGGCTGTAAAGACTCAATGTATAATATACTCTTAGGAGATTCTTCTCCATAAGTCTAAGTCATTTCTCATTTTCTCATACTTCTCTTTGAGTTTTCAGATTCAATTCTTCACATTTCTCCTCTATAATCTCAATATTCTTACATGGTATCAGAGCATAAGATCATTCTCTTATCTTTTCTACTCAAATCTCTCAGTTTCTAATCTAAAATTCTGTCAAAAATCTCTCAGTCTTTAGACTAAAAACTCACGGTTTCATTCAACCATAAAAGCTGCTTCTTTGAGCTCTTCAAAGCCTAAGAATGGAGGATACAGTTCAAATTAGTTCCAGCCTGAAACCTACGGTGATAGCAGTAGTTCTCAAAGGCTTGAACTACACATTATGGTCAAGAACCATCAAGACGGCCATTTGTGGCAAAGGACTTTGGAATCACATCTTGGAGGATAATACTCCATCTATAGATGATCCAAAGGAGAAGAAGGATGAGGCAACAAGAAAAGAAGAAGCTAGTTGGTTCCAAGAAGATCAATCAGTCCTTGGATTCCTCCAAAATTCATTGGACCCATCCATTCTTGAAGCTTATTCACATTGTGAAACTGCCAAGTCTCTTTGGACACTCTCAAGAGGGTGTATGGGGATGTTTCAAACCTCAGCCGTGTGTATGAGGTTAAGAAGGCTCTCAATGATCTACACCAAGAGGATATGGAGTTCACAACATTCCTGGGCAAGTTCCAGTCAACATGGTCCGAGCTTGACATGTTGAGACCAAGTTCTATGGATCCAAAGGTGCTTAATGAAAGGAAGGAACAAGACAAGAAATTTGGGCTCCTTCTCAACCTAAATCCAGCCTTTAAGGATGTGATTAAGTCCATCCTGAGAGAGCCAAAACTCCCTGATTTTGAAGAGGTGTGCTCACGGATTCAAAAGGAGCAAGGCAACATTGGTTTGTTTGGTGGTAAAGGAGAACTAGTCATGGCCAAAAAAAGCGTGTTTAAGCAAGAGGATAGGAAGAGTGTGATGTGTGAGCATTGTAAGAGGAATGGCCACATCAAGGACAAGTGCTGGATACTTCATCCTCATTTCAAGCCAAACCGGTTCAAGGATTCAAAGGCTAACATCTCTCAAATGGTTGCGACTGAACCGGCAAGTTCATCCAACCAAGGAGGGGAGCTAGCTATGAATGTATCCATGGAGTATGTTAAGAAGAGTGACTTGGAGGATCTCATCAAGGGCTATGCCTCAAAACTCTCCGGTATCACACTCTACTCCCATAAATCGCTTGATAAACCAGATCATAAGTTGGTAGTGGATTCAGGTGCTTCTCACCATATGATTAGCAATGCTAGGTTGTTAAAGAACATTGAAACATGTCTAGGACAAGTAACTATAGCTGATGGTAAGGGTATTCCAATTGAAGGAACCGGAAAATTAAGACTATTTGACAAAGAAACTAATGCATTTTTTGTACCTAAATTTAAGTCTAATCTAGTTTCTGTCAAAAAGGCTACTAAAGACCTCAATTGCAATGTTACATTTGGGCCTAACAATGTTTACTTTCAGGATATTAAGAGTCGTAAGATACTTGGAGGTGGTGTAACTCAAGATGAGCTCTATGTTCTTGAAGACCCTCCAAGCAATTTGGATTCCTTAGCTTTCAAATCCTGTGTTTTTGCTAATAAAGATGTCTTATGGCATGCTAGACTAGGACATCCTCATGCTCGTGCTTTAAGCTTATTAATTCCTAATGTCGCTTATGATCACTCAGTTTGTGAGGCTTGTATCCTTGGCAAACATTGTCGTGTTGTTTTCCCTAAATCGTCTACAATTTATGAGCATTCCTTTGATTTAGTACATTCCGATGTTTGGACCTCACCTTACATGTCTAGAGATAGGAATAAATACTTTGTGACCTTTATAGATGAGAAATCGAAATATACATGGGTTACATTACTTCCATCTAAAGATAGGGTTTATGAGGCATTAATAAACTTTCATAATTATGTTACTAATCAATTCAATGCCAAGATCAAAGTGTTAAGATCAGATAATGGAGGGGAATACACAAGTCAAAGATTCAAAGCTCATTTAAACAAACATGGAATACTACATCAAACTAGCTGCCCACACACACAACAAAATG